>JANHGO010006769.1:0-20929 GCA_024606505.1 Aquila spilogaster
GGAAGGAAGGAAGGAAGGAAGGAAGGAAGGAAGGAAGGAAGGAAGGAAGGAAGGAAGGAAGGAAGGAAGGAAAAGGAGAGAAAGGAAGTGATTCCAACCAAACTTCAGGCCGGACATGAGTTTGCAATACAAAGAAGCAGTGAAAAAGTGACCATACAATAACAAATTCTATAAATGTAAACAACATTTTATGGTGCAGGAATGGAATATTTTTTTTTCTACCTCTGTCCATCCATTACTAATCAAAACAAGAATATGTGCATTTGTGGGTACTTATTTGCCAAAAGAGTATTAAACAGTTGGAAGATGTTCAAGGAAAGTAAGAAGACACGTTTGAAAAGATGGAATAAATCCCACTGTCAGCAGAGATACTTGCCAGGGAAATTCTGGACAACTATTTGCATAATTTAGCGACTGGTCATAAAAACAGGAGCCAAAATTTCTTTATATTTAGGAACCAGGATGACATTCTGGATCAGCATCATAAAACCTATGAAAGAGCAACATTTTCTTCTGCAAAGACTAGGCTTAATTCTGTGAAATGGTGAAACCAGGCTTTCCTTGGGGAGGAGAATATAGGGCTTCACATCTCTCCCTGCACGGAGAGAGAAGCATCACAGGCTGTGTTCCACATCCACAACAGCATGGAGGATTATTTCTAACACTGTCTTCTTAAAAACTCATTTCCCTGTGCAAGGTCTCCAGGGCAAACTGCATGGCAATTTTTTCACCACTCAGCAGTCATCTCAATTGCTGTTGTCAGAAGCTTACGAATGTAATTTAAATCAAAGGTAGGTATAAATCAAAATAATTCAGGACCAGTGTGCCAGTGACTGTTTTGTACTGCACTGAATCTTATACTACAGTCAACAGATAAATAATGACAAATAAAACACACAATTCACCTAAATAGGGACAACAACAGAAAAAAAAAGCATTTTAAGGCCACTGATTGATGGTTCCTACACTTCATCCTAGGCCAAACTAGCAATCTAGTAGGGATGAGAAATAATCCATCAGGTGTAGCCTGCTGTCAAAATTGACATTTACTGTTCTCAGTATACATTTATGAACTAAACAGCCTGTCAGAAATTTAGCATGAGGTGTTGGGCACATTATGAACTGATCAAAATTAAATTAATGAATTGCATGCATGGTAAGCAGATAGTAGATAAAGTGATGGCATTTCAGCATTAAATGTTGCTTCATAATCTAGAAAGATTATTTATTACCAATTGTGATCTCCTTTGTTTTTATGTTAATTTAATTTTCTTCTTGTTACTGATACTCATTATTGGGTGAATTCTTGCTAAGACTTACAAGGCATTTGAATCAAAATGTTTACTGTGCTCAATACTAGAACTTCATCCAATATGTGTATGAAAGACTACACAGTCTAGTATCTCAGGCTATCCCTACACTCCTTCTATCTGTACACAACGGAAGATAAAGCAAAAATTTTGAATAAGCATAGGATTTTTAAAAAGCAATACAACACAGAGACTGAGATATTCCCACTACCTATGTCATGTTTATTATTGCTTCTCACTCTCTTTCCCTTTCTTTTCATATCTGAAGAAAAGAGATAGCCCAGCAATAACTGGAGAAGTTCTCAGGGGAAGAGAAAATTCTCAAACGCTTATTCCCTTATATTCATCACTTACGGTACTCACTCCATTTGTTCTTTTCCCTATTCTAGAAAATACAGTGTCTGTAATTGAGGGGTGCTAGGGTGCCAGGTTCCAAAGAGATGGGAGCACAGTCAGTGTTGTATTTCTCTTCTGGGCACTATTTTTACTCTGTTTTCTCAACACCCAATGTGCACCACTGTGAGGCCAGTTTCAAAGATGGATGAGTGTGCCAATGCAGCAGAGATCTCCACCTTCTGCTTTGGAGCTGCACGCAAAGGTAGAGTCCCATGGAAGAGTTGTCTTCAGTGCAAATAGTGCTGATCCAGCAGGATAAACCAGTGGTCCCAATTCAGATGATCAATGGTTTGCTTCTGAGAAGGCAGATACCCACCACAGCCCACATGTACCTCCACAAACAGACATATTGTATGAGTAGCTCTTACCTGCTTTGTGCAACACAGCATTACCATATCTGAACTTGGCTTATCATCTCAGCTGCAGTACCAGCACAAGACATGTATGGATGGTAAACTGAATGTCGACAGTATTGGACTCTTATTTATCTATGGATAATGCATTTTGTTATTGCTTCATTTGATGATCAGACAGCACTAAAAAGATGTAGAGTGATGCCCCTGATTTAACCTCCCAGCTTGTGCTAGGCCAAACTAGCAGTCTAGTAAGGATTTCTCATCCCCACTAGAAATGAGAAATGTTATGCCAGCAATGCTTAACAGCATTGAACCAGCAATACTCCCCTGTGTGCTCAGTTTCCCCCACCACTTTCTCATGCAAAACTTGCTGTAGACCCTTTCAAATTTGGTTATGTGACTTCAAGTAAAGAAAAGAACACATATGCTCCTAAATAAAAGTGATTGTAAGAAAGTCCATAGTAAAACAATGGAGACGAGAGAGAGGCAGAGCAAAAAAAATATGAAATGGTATGAAAATTACTTCTAGATAACAGAGCCTGGAAAAAATAAAACTATTTGATGGCCTGCAATATATAACCTGAAATAAAGTGTGAATGCTATTTTTATAGCCATACCAGTGGTGTCATCCTGCAAAAAGCTAAAGCCTTCTTGAGAATTTCTGAGCACTCCCAAGCATCTTGGTTCAGGACATGAATCACTTGTAGAGTGAATCTAATGTTGCCCTCTTGTTATCAAGTATACTAAATAGAGTCTTCCACCTCCAGTAGGAAGTGTAATTTTGAATATCATTACTGGAACCAAGACAGTGTTAGAAAGTCAAATGATTTTGCATAAGCACAATTTTTAAAGGTGGACACAAAGTGACATTTTAAATAAAATTTAGTACTTTTAAAATTCAGTCAAAGTGAATAAAACTGAATTCTGAAATACACTTTGAATTAATTTCAAATCATATGCTTAGTGATAGTATTATGAACTCTAGTGATTTCTGTCTAAACACTTTAGCTCGTCTGATCTCTTTCGTAGATTTTTCTTTCAGTAGATAAACTGAAAAATCAAATCCAATTCTTGAAAATTCAGGTTAGTGGAAGAAAGGCTCAGAAATAACCCTTCATCATTAATTAGCCCACTGTGTGATTATAATCTTTTTTCACACATTTGAAAGGTGCCAACTCAACTGCATGTACCGCTATTTCCCATCTGTTCAGTTAGGACAACAATAATATAAAAATAAGCAAATATAACATCCATTGTGATCTGAATCAATTTTTACAGTGAGTAAACATGAGCAATAAGAATTTTTTTGGCAGATGCTGATTAGAATAGAAGTAGAGTAGAGTAGAGTAGAGTAGAGTAGAGTAGAGTAGAGTAGAGTAGAGTAGAGTAGAGTAGAGTAGAGTAGAGTAGAATAGTTCTGCTTGTGAAAACGCCCAGTTTTTTAGTTCATCTCCCCTCTGCTCCCTGGCATAGCTCTCTTCCTTCTGGAGAGTCTGCATGGTGATTGCAATTAAATAGCACTACACTAAACATTGTTCACCCACTTCTGAAAAATGTTTTTTGTTTCACTTTGGTTTTTTTTTGCAGCAAAGTGGTATGAAAACATTAACAAAAAATAACAATTGCTTAACTCTTTTAAAAAGAGGTAGGAGATAGCCAAGAAAATCTACCAGATGATTCTTTCAATAAATACATCAAAGTCTCTTTTATTTTTCTCCAGTTTTAGCAACTAACATAACAGAAACTTTCAGACCATCAAACCAGTTTTCAAAATCTGCCATAACTTTGCGTTTCACAGAAATAATCCTGACAAGCACTAATAGATGAACGTAGTTGGTGCAATAATAAAACAGTATAAGGCATATTTACACCATCCTTACATACAGAACATTTTACACACAAAGAAATCACAGACCCAGAACAAAGCAAATTCAGTCCCTTAGACGTTTTACGCTTACAGGCTTGGAATCAAACAAATAATTCTCCAAGCAACAGACAACCTCTTGTTCTTGTGTGATTTATTTGTAACATTGTGCTCATGCAAAATAGGTATTTGCTTTATTGCGTTAACATTGAAAGAACATTGGGATTTAGTTCTGAAACCAGTTAAATCAAATTTTCATCCCTGTTTCTCTTCATCCATAGCAAGTCCGAGCCATTTATATTTGTGACATAAAACAAGGCATTAACTGATGATTGAGATTTTCATTTGACAAGTTCCAAAATGATAATGAAGCTCAAATGACTACAGTTCAAGAACCATCTTTCTTCACCATGCACATTTTTCTTTGCTATTATGAGGTGGTTCAGATGAGACACTTCTTGTATTTTAAGTTTCTATCTTTTTATATATATATTTTAAAGAAACCATGTACTATCCAACATCCACTGTTCACGGAAAGAAATAAGCAGCAGGAATAGCTCAGGTGGCAGCATTGGCCAGAAGAGGAACATCAGTAAGTTAGTGACAACTTAATAAACAACAAATGTCCCAGAAATATGTCATGAAAGAGTTGAGTACTATAACCCATATTTCTGTAAGAGTTCGGACTGCCAGGGACGTTTGCGCTCTGGGAAGTAATCTGGAATGTGGATTTTTTTAAAATCTTGGATGCATTTTCTCATTTCTTCTTCAACACTCAGCTTCTCACATACCTTCTTTTTGGAAAGATTTGTTTCTCTGGACTTGCTAATGAGAGTTTGAAAGAGTTCACTGTTCCTGCGTTTGTCTGGTGGTGGCATCCACTGCACTGGCGCCTTCTTAGATGGACGATCCAAAGTTAGAGTATTTGGCTGGTGGGCTGTGGACTGTTGAGTGCCAGAGGCATTTTCTTGAGGAGTGCTTGCATCCGAGTGGCTGTCACAGCTTGAAGTGGACAATTCATTACAGGAAGTCCCACTTTCACTGCCCTTGTCCAAGACTTTGTCGTGCTTCCTTTCCTCATGGTCTTGTTTGGGGGAAACAGTTCTCTGTGGGGGCCCTATTACAAAGCAGGAAAGAAAAAGTATTAAACAAGTGCTGGTTTACACAGATAACTGATAAACTAGCATTTAGAAGAACATGACATGGAGTCTTGGCTGGGTTAAAATGGTGGTGGCATTTTGTTTGAGTCAAAAGAACTATATCAGATTGGTGCGCATCTTGAAAGTTTGGTCCTACACGAGTTCAGCTGACTTCATTCTCACACCTGAAAATGTTTTAGGCAAGAATTAAATCACTGCCTGCCTAAGAATTCAGGTAATGAAATGTGCATAATCCTTGCAGATTATCTGCACCACAAATCCCTGCAGGCAAGTTTAAATGAGCTATTTTGCCACTACACTCTAATAAGCTTATTATGAGAAATCAGATTTTGTAGTATTAGGAAAGTACTGCCATACAAATTGCAAACTTTCTTTTTCTTAAATAAAAATATTCCAAGGGCATCAATATTTTTTTGGAAACTCTAATTTACATTTTCAGAACAGCTGACTGATGGCATGCCTTGTAGATGTCAACTATGCAGAAGCCCTAGCCTGCAGAAGAGTATTAATCCTGACGTAACAGAGATTGCTCTCTTCTGACAGTCTTTTGGGTGTTTTTTTTTTTCTTTTTTCTTTTTGCTTTTATTTCTATCCTATAGTTAGTGATTTCACTGCACTTCTTACTGTCAGTTGTTATCCTAGCCTTGCCTCAGTGCAAGTTCATGATTCAGCTGTACATCTCATACTGAGTAAGCTGGCAAGGAAAAGAAGGCTATGAAGTTATCAGCAAAGAAGCACTCTGTAGCAGCAGAGAGAGCGATCTGGTGGCCTATCAGCAGGAACTGCTCAGTGCTTCATGCAACTGAAAGTGGGATCAAGGCTGTATTAGCTCCAGATACTATTTTTGCTTTGAAGTCCTGAGCAGAATATGAAAGTGAAGAATTAGATGGTTGTCGCTAAATCTTTACAAGCATTTTCAGTTACAAAACCCTATTTCAAAACTTCAGCTGTGATATGATGCTATGCTGACATCACACAAATGTTGTGATCTCAGTTCAGGACACTATCTAAAGCTCCCAGGAATATCTACAGATTTTAACAGGCTTTGGATCAGACAAAAGAGAAAACTTTCAGAGATGTTTAAACATCAAAATGAAAATGAAGAGTGGGATTTCAGTGTCAGTTGTGTGTCTGCTAGGAATTCTGAAAGAGCCCAAACAGTTTTAGGTATTTGAATGTCTTATCAGACCTTGCTTATCCTTATGGCGTATCCAAGAATCACCAGTGTCCAGTTACTGTCTTTGCCTGGACCAAACCTACAGGTATAACAGCCCACTCCTAGGAAAAGTTGGAAGGAGATTTTTGAGTCACTCGTTACTGTTTTTCAGAATTAAAAACTAGAAATATAATTAAAATTATAAAGAATGGAGGAGCAATAGGAACACCCTAGTGTGTTTGACAGTGCAGTTCTATGATTCAAAGAAGATTGCAGTATTTTGTATGAGACACAGGAGAAAACAAAACAAAGCAAAACACAAAAGCAGATAAAAAATAATCTAACAACTACAGCACTCAGCAATCCCCTTTTCTTTTGTTTTAAACAGCATTCCACAATACTATGTCACATTTCTGTGGTCCTCCTGGAGAGACTCATGAATAATCAAGATCAAAAGAGGAGACACATTATCCATCAGGGCTTGTACTTACATTATTCTGAGTGGAAATCACAAGTGATTTTCTACTTCTTTGTATTCAATCCAAATACTTAGTGCATAGCTGCAGTAATTTCCTTCCTCCTTCTCTTCCAGAAATATGTTCCCCTTCTTAAATAGATTTACATGCCTGCCTTCTTTTATTATATCTGGCATTTCATTTCATACCTCAATACTGTTGTATGAATATGCTAAATCTAGAGAGTCAGCTGACATAATGGAATTACTCTGGCTGTGCAGCATGTGATTACAAAACCAAGCAATTAATCAGATAATGATTTCAGTATTGTTAATCTGATTTTCAATAACATAATTAACACCAATGTCTAGTTTACAATCAGAGCTTCTTCAACTGTAACAACACACTCTATAACTGAGAAATTAGTTTACTGCTTACTACACCCTGTACTCTCCAACTCTCTATTGCCCCTTTTGTTTGTGTTTTTTTTTTTTTTTCCTGCAACATCATGAATGATGTCTAGTTACAATATTTATAATTACTTCCTTGTTGCTACTGCTTGCTTCTCCTGGACTCAAACCTGCAGTGTACTAAAGATCTAACTCAAAAAGGCATTGAAATCTACATACATTCCTTCAAGAATATAAAAAAATTCCATTTCCTTCTACAAGATTATTCAAGTCCTTGACATTAGCAGGTATTTAAATGCTTTTTTGGATCAGAGCCCTAAGGTTCAGTGCCTTTCAGCACCGAGCTCTCTATGCCTCACTGCATGGCCTAAATTCACAACGAATTTAATCCATGCAAAGGTTTCTCTCACACCTCTCCTTTTAAAAATTAACAAATACTCCCTCAGAGAGAATTCTTTATATGCTTCTGCACTTCTTTCTCAATAGTGTGTTATTAACAGAGGTGACAGTTCTGCAGGAGGAGAGTTTTTTTTCTCACAACATTTTCTGCCTGCTGAAACCCAAAAAGAATTTATAAATACACAGCAAAGAATACTCAGAAGATATTTGTTTTATTTTCAGAATTAGGGATCATCAGATAAATTCAGATATCTCTCTAATTCAGAAAGCATCTACTTATTGTCCTCATTTGTGGCTGGGACTGTGCAATGGGATGCTGGATCCACCATACCTCTCTAGCCCTTCATGACTATCATCAAAAAAGATGTTCAAACAGGCCAGTTAAATCTATTTATATTCCAAGAGTGTATAAAGACTCAGAGAAAGCATATTTGCTCCACTATGCATGCAACTCTAAAAAGCTTTACACTGATTTCCAGCCTTCACCCTTTCCTTCTCCTGCCCCTCCTTCTCCTGCCCTTTTTAGTATCACTTACTGCTGCTGGTTCTCCAGTTTAGAGAACTGAAAGTCATGGCGTTATGCAAATGCCTCTTGAGCACTGACAGGCACGAGGCATCAGCCACTTAGCTAGGAAGCCTGTTCCAGTGTTTGACCACCCTCATGGTAGAGAAATGTCTGACTCTCCCCTGGTGCAGCTTTGTGCTTTTCCGTTGTGTTACATTGTAGGTTCTCAGGAGCAGAGCCCGCACAGCCCTCTGCTTTCCCTCCTCAGGGAGCTGCAGGGGATAGTGGGGTCACCACTCAGCCTCCTCTTCTCCAAACCAGGCAACCCAAGAGTCCTTGGCCTCTCCTCACAGGAGAGACTTTGTCACCAGCTTTTGTGCTCTCCTCTTTGTGCTTTCATGAACCTTGTTATATTGTGGAGTTCAGAACTGCACATCATGTTTGAGGTGAGATTGCACCAACACTGAATAATAGCAAGAGAATAACCTCTGACTGGCCGACTAAACTGTACATAATGCACCCCAAAATTGCTTGCCCTCTTGGCTGCCAGGGCACAGAGCTGACTCATGCTGAGCTTCTGTCACCATCACCCCCAGGTCCTTTCCTGCTGAGCTGCTCCCAGCCACTCATCTCCTAGTCTATGCCTGTGTCTGGCATTACTCCATCCCATGTGCAGCACCCTACATTTTCCTTTGTTGAACGCCATGCTGTTGCTTATTGTCCATTGCTCCAATCTATCTAGATCCCTCTGCAAGATCTCTCATCCCTCCAGGGAGTCAACAGCATCTCCCAGTTAGGTATCATACTCCTCCAGTATCCAGATCATTGATAAAAGTGTTGAACAGGACTGGCACTAGAACTGAGCCCAGGGAGAACGCTGCTAGTGATCAGCCATCTGGAGGTGTAGTCCCGCTCGCTATGATCCTATAACTCCATTACTCTTTGTTTCTATGATTCTATGATTCTACGATCCTTTGAACTCTGCCATTCAACCACTTCATCACCTAGTTCAGTGTGAACCAGTTTATCTCAAAGTTGGACAGTTTATCCAGTAGGATACTCTGAGGGCCAGTACCAAAATTCAGGAAGGCTACAGTGGACTTCAGTGCGGTACATAACCCTGTTAATACCCCGACTGAATTTTTCTTCTACTTATGTCCTCAAATTACATTATATTGAGTGAATATAACAAGCATTCCATTGTACTTTATGTTTTATTTTATGAATCTAAGTAAAATTAGTGAATAGATTATCATAGAAAAAATACTAATCAAATCTTACATTGTGATGGACTCATTTGCCTTGCATATCTAGGTTTTTTATTATTATTATTATTACTTTTCACCAGCATTCAAAATATTACCCTAAACTGAAAGCTTAGAGAGAAGTCATCTGTGAAATCTAATGGGAGGATATAGCTACTATTGGAACATTTTCATAACCAGACGTTTGAATACTTAGTATCAGACTTTAATGGTAAGAAATTATGTTTCATGTCTAATTTCACTTTGATTTTATTTTCAAAAAAGATTTTTTAAAGAGCTATAACAAGACAGTTCTATAAACCCAACATTTTCTTAATGATATTTCCCTTAGGATATCTCCTTAGGAGAAAATCCTGTTCTCAGAACCCAGCTCTTTCCTTGAGACAAGCATGGGATTCAGCTTGCCTCTTACCACCAGAGCTGTAAGTTAAAACTAGCAACCATAACTTCTGTGTTGTACCATCTCATTGAAATCTCTGTATGAGCTTTATGACAGATAAGCTTACGAGAGGACAGCTGCACTCTGTCCTCTTTAATACACAGCAAAATAAAGCTAGATTCACTGTTCCATGGTCAGAAAAAAAAAATATTTACTTTGTGTTTTTTGTTGCTGATGCTTTATTTTAAAACACTACATATTTTGTCAAGAAAAATTCTGTAGCTATTATAGGTCTTGTGGTTTGTACCTAATTTACTCCTGTTGGTAGAAAGTGGAGAAAGGGAGACATACGTGCACCACTCATTTGCAATTGTGAGACTACTAGTCAGGCCTACACAGGAGTTAAATTGTACTCAGTCACAGAAACACAGCACGACTGAGGCTGGCAGGGACCTCCGGGTCCCTCTGGCCCAGCCCCAGCCCCAGCAGGGACACCAGAGCAGGTGCCCAAGCCCATGACCAGGCAGCTTCTGAAGATCTCTAAGGAGGAGACCCCGGGCAGCCCGTGCCAGTGCTCTGTCACCCACACAGTACTTATCTGACTGTTTGCCTATGGATGAAATTTATTTATTGTTAACATCTCAAGCAAGCAATACTACTAAATAAGCATTTTATGTGAGAAATATCTAAATGCTCTTGACAAACAGCACTCTTGACTAAAATATTCAGCATACAAATTTCAGTGGAGCAAAACTTCGGGAGTCTGTGGAGGTATTTGTTTGGCTTTGTGGTTTCAAATCACTTAAGGAAGTAAATAAATAACTAAATGAACACAAATTCAGTTTTCAGTTTGGGTCTCATCTGGAACTAAGTTGAAAACCACTTTTGGGATTAAAGGCCTGATCCAAAAAAATGCTTAGTATAAAATAGTGAAGTATTTTTCAAAAGGAGGGTTGAAACTCAGCTTTTCCTACTTTTAATCCTTCTTTCAGATGAGTGACCAATTACTATGGGGTGCCAAGTGCTTACACTTTTATTTACTTAAACCTAGCTGAGATTTGGCTTTAGTCAGTGCAAAGTAGAAAAGCCT
Organism: Aquila spilogaster; assembly: GCA_024606505.1. Classification (NCBI taxonomy): domain Eukaryota; kingdom Metazoa; phylum Chordata; class Aves; order Accipitriformes; family Accipitridae; genus Aquila; species Aquila spilogaster. The sequence continues at coordinate 10,746 of JANHGO010006769.1, forward strand.
CAATAAACTGAGAAGAATGTTCCCTTCACCTTTGATTACTCCAGAGCCCTCATGGTAATACCTTCAGTTGGAAAAAGTGAGTTAACTTCCCTCAAGCACAAGAGAGAATTAGTATCTGTGAGGCTTTGATTTATTAATACTTGAAGTCTTGAACTCTTGTACTCTTGTGTTAAAGGCCAGCACTGTTGACAAACCAACTTCAGTACTTAGAGCAGAACCTAAACTTTATGTGACCTAAGAAATCCAACCAAGTCAGCTTGCAGATGAAACTGCCACAGAAAAATCTTGTAAATCTCAGCAGGGCTTCCACAACATGAAGAAAAGCATTTGAGTTACTCACATTTTATTGAAACAGATTTGTAAATATGACCTATGTTCTGGCAAAGTTTCAAGTTTCTATCTGCAGGGCATTGGTTTGACTTCATAAACAAGTGTGAATCTGGTTCCAAAAGTACATCCACTTAAGTAAAAAAACGTTTTAGATTAAAATGTTGACATCATTCAAGTCAGTGGCAACATAATCCATGACCTTAAACTACAAACAATTGATTTCAAAAGAAACTGTGTTCTCTGTAGTGTGAACACAAAAAATAAAAAATAATATAGAAATCAAAGATCTTAGAAGGAATGTAATCTAATAGTGAAAGTACAAGGGATGAAAATGTGCTACCTTTTAGGTCCCAAATATTTGTGCAGGAACATGTGAAAATATTATGTTCTAAAGAAAATCTCACCATAGTCACTATCGTCTTTGGAAGAATAAAGAATTTATAATAACAGAGTGTCCAATGAGTCGTTGTTGGAAACCAAAGAAATTATTAGAAATAAAAAAAAGTAATAATATCATGGCTATTATGTGATGAAGGCAAAATATATTCCTTGATTATTCTGCTACATTTTGCTACATTCAGAAGTTAATAGGAAATTCAATTTTCCCCATAATGTCTCCTGTTCTCTATTGCCATGCTCAGGAGGCATCTCACATACTTTGATTTCAATACAAAATTTCAAAGTGGAAATCATACATGAAGTCCTGTTAATGTTTAGGACCATTACAATTTCTAGGATTGTTTACTTGTTGTTTGAATACATGGATGCTTCAATAGCAAGAATATGATTGTGATTGCACACCTGATGAAGTCTTTTATTTAAATCCCCTTACCTGCCATGGCAAGTAATAAGCGGTGCGTAGAAACTAGCTGTCCTGGGCATAACTCTCAGAGGAGAAATTACTCTTTAATAGTGTTAAGCTTGGTGGTGTGTGAATGGTTATGTGGTACTTGAAGGGAATGAACCAATTCATCTTTCAAATTAGGACCACATGCTTGAAAGTGATAAGTGCTCTGTCTCAAAAGAAAAAAAAAGAACAGCAAATATCTATTTTTTTTCAGTCACGTTTACTACCATCTGATGATAAACTAACTTCTAGAAAAGGTACGGTAGAATGACTTAAATAAATCAAGGAGGATTTTTTTGTTGTTGTTTATTTCCAGTTAGGCCGTATTTTAAATATTAACATCATTCACAGTATAAAAAGATTAACTTACATAGAGGAAATTACTTTTGTTATTTGGAATGACTGAAGATAAGCAATAAACTCTCCTGTGCCCAACTTGAATTCATGAGATAATTCACCCTAATCTTGTTTTGGACAGATAGCAAAACCATACTCTTTCCATTTATTAGTTTTCGGAGTGGATTTTGTTGTAGGCAGAACGGTATTTCCATATAGGAGTCAGTGATATTCTGACAATTTGTTGCAATCCAGTAAAATCAATGCGGAGTCCACAAATTTGTTTTTAAGTTATCTTAATCTGAAAACTGTGAAGTTGTTCTGGGAAATGCCTTTTCATGGACCAAAATCTGAAAACGTAGGCACTTCTGATAATTTTTGTACTTCAAGAAAAAAAAAAAAACATAAATGCATTGGTATAGGTGACAAATGAGAAATACTTGCATAAAAATCAAGTGTCTTCTTGCAACAGTGAACAAGCATAACTGATTGCATTTCAGTAATATCTCAGCAACTTCTGGTATACATCCTTGTCATTCGTTTCCAAACTGTCAAGTCAGTTTGTGCCCAGCTCTGTGTGCTGGTACTGTTGGCCTCTTTCTTGACTAGTTATTTTTCAGTGGCTAGCAGAGTTGAGAGCTAAAATGTTTAGTTTTGTCCATGAAAAATGTTAATTAGTTTTCACAAATGAGGCAATGTTACTCCTTAAAGAAATAGCTTTTAAAAAAATTGTTTTTTAAGGAACAGTTCCCCTATCTAGCACTGAGAGAAAGCTGCTAATATTCATCACTGGACATTAATCCTTGACACAGACCCCATACTTCCAGGTCCCACTTGAAAGCTAAATGGAAAAGTGCCTTCTCAATTCTTTCAACACCAGAATAGTTGTCACGTCCAGAGAATCTCAATTTCAAGGATCCAGATGTCTTTAAGTTGCACTGTCTTAACTATTTTCTTGAAATGACCTCTACCACAGCACTAAATTACAAGAAAATAAAAATCAAAAACATGTAGTGCACTTGCAAAATCTTTATACAGGCAGAAGTGACAAGAAAATGCAATCACTCCATCTTTGTATGGCAGAAACAAATCCCATATGCTTTTCCCTCTGAGGATTCGCAGGACATACTAAAAATTACTGCTCAACCTATGGGTTTAGTGACTCACTATTCTCTTTCCTATTTTATATCCTCAGACTGTATTCAGAGAAAACAGCTGTGGTGCTGGGGAAGGACAGTGACTTTTAGATCCCTGGGCTTTCCCTGAATCTCTGAGGTTGCCAGATATTATCACTGACCTTCCTCAGTCCCTTTCTTCTAAGAACCTGTTTATGGATGATCAGGAATTTCAGCCTGTCGTCAACTGCATTACTAACTGCTGTCTTCTGCTTTGTAAATACTTATATTGGTTGGACATTTGCTCAGCTGTGAAATAGTCTTCTAGCCAGTGACTGGGTTTGGCAAAGTCCCATTCGGAGTTTTAGGCAATGTGTACATGAATCCCTTTCTACCAAGATAAGCCACACTCTTCTTTGAACCACTCACATTTTCTTTTTCCTAAGTTAGGTTTAAGTTCCCAGGTGTCAGATGTGGCTCCCTATGTGGCCGCACAAATGCTTGAGCCAGAACAAAAGACACGAGAGTGGCAGGAATAAATACAAGGCAAGGGATTGCAGTTTTCAGCAACATCTTATGGGAACTTGAATCTGTAACATGTTTTTTTTTTTTTTTTTTTTTTTTTTTGTGACACACGTAAACAGCAGATATACGGACATAATAATGTTCTCATCAAGATATAGATTAGTTCAACAGAAGTTTGACTGTATCATAAAAAATACCATCCCAAATAAGATCTAGCAAACACAAACTTATTTCAATGGGATTTCAGAGATTCTGTCATTGCTCCTCCCTTAACAGCTCAAACATGATTTCAAAGTTGAAGGATAGAGATTACAACAACTGCCTCAAGAATCTTTGTCATAACATTTTCTTTTAGGCTAAGTTCATTCACAGCTCCTACATTGGTAAGAACTCTTCTCTTTGTGGAGAACAGTATGAGCAATGGAAAAAAAAAGAATAAAAGAATAAAAAGGAGACATATTCAATTGTCACCTTTCTGGCTCACATCCTGATTCAATTTCAGATACTAAACCAAATTTTTTCCTCCATAATTTTAATTCCAGTTTGTTTGGTATCATCTAATGTTTCTTTGCTTTGACAGTTACTTTGTCAGTTGCTTTAGATAAAATGTGTAATCTTCACTTCTTCCTTCCAGCTTTTTCAATTTTTCAGATTTCTTTCCTACTGGCATGCAAAATAAATTAATTTTAATGTGAATTTACAGAATACGTATAAAGCATGCCAGCAGAAAATTGCTGAAATACCATGTGCTGGCTGTAGAAAAGGTGTCTCTTTAAAGGAATATTTTAGACACCAGTAATCTTGGCAGGCTTATATGATACTAATGATAGCATTTTAGGCAATACGTACGGACAAAACAATGAGAGATAAATCCTTGAATTAAGTCTGTTTTTTAATTTTGATTACTGGCAATTAGCTTTTGATTACTGGCAATTAGCACATAAATGAACAGAGTAAGAGTTCATAGTGAATTTTTCCTATAGGTTCAAGAAGTAAGAGAGCAGCAACTCAAAATAGACACAGATTATATTTGTATAGTTTTATGCCTTTCCTTGCTGGTACCTGGGATAATGAAAATGTGTCAGTCTTCAAGAATGGTATGAAAGAACCAGAAATGTTTGCTGAAAGATTTTCCTAATGGCCATAAACAAGATTTTTTTCACTTCTGTGTACAAACTTTGAAGTACCATTCATATATTTTATCATTAAGGTCTAGTATATGGAAAATATATTAAAATACAATGAAATGAATGAGCTGTTGCATTCTAAACTAGGTAAAAGACATGCTCATAATAATACACTGTCTTTAGATTTAAATTCCTAGATCAGCCTTATGGAACATTCAAAGCATTCACTGTAATAACTACAGAAAATACGAAAACATGCTGAAAACCAATCTTATTTATATAGTATATGTTTAAGCAAAATAAACGTTTTTGAATAATGAATTCACTCTGCACATATCTTCTCTACAAAAACCAAAACAGTGCAAATAATTTGTATCTAAAAATATTATATATCCATAATTATACAACCAATGTATTACAACTACATTATATTAACCCACAAACAGATACAAACAAAGATTGAAGGCTGAATTCCTTAAATTAATTATCCCTGGGAAACATTGAAACTTCAGAGATTACAACTGCAGTGCAGTAAAGGCAGTGTGAAATTCTTAGCAGAAATCCTGGGTATTTGTTGAAAAGAAAACTACATTTGAAACAACACAGAACCAAAAGTGTTTAAGGAACAGAGGTACAATTATCACATCAAAAAATTCAGAACACATCCCTAACACATCCCTAAGTCAATATTTGAAACATCACAAGATTTTCTTCTTGGACAATACTTGAAGATAAAAGTGATGTTATATATCTTCAACTAAATATTATCATCTAATGCTGTATAAGTAATAGAAACAAAGGCCCAGAAAGGATTTACCACTATTAACAAGGTGGCTATGGTTATTAATATTAAATTTATTCCCCTTGCAGAATATGTGCTCCAGTAATGGGCTACATTGCACACGATGTAGTTGGACTGCATCAGCATTAATTAATCGGTGACCTTTGCCACCAAACAGTTAAAAATCTAAGAACAAGAGGAGAAACAACAGATGGGAAGATACAGACAGATGGGAAAGTACCAAAAAATGCGATATCGGTCAGCACGATGGGCTGCTTGTCTCAAACCTCCAGCTGTCTAATCTTTTGTCAAGACTTATATGAGCAGCATTGAAACAGAGAGTTTTAAGGAGGATTTTGAAGGAGAATGATGAAAAAGCTACCCAAATTTAAGTGGTATCTTTTCCATCAGGTAAGAAGCGAAATCAGAGGTAACATGAATATGAGCAGTAGATAAAGTCACCAAGGTCTGCTTGAAGCTAAGAGTTAAATGTAATATTTGGGGCAAGGTGAGGATAGTCAACCAAAGGCCTTGAGTACGAGGCTCATAGTGAGAAACTACAAAAATCGTATTTTTATTAACAATACAAAGCAAATCCTCTGGAAGGAGAAAAGTTGTGTTTTTCACAGTTAGAAACTTAAAGATTGGATGGAAGAGGTGGAAAATAAAAACCCTTTCTTAAAAATATCATTTACTATTTAACGTTTCTAAGGAAGACTATGCAAGACTAAAAATCCATTTTGTTTTTAGCATACACAGAACTGCCCTTGAGCAATTTTCATCCTAGTGCAAGAATCTGCTTCTTCAGTGCGTCTAAATGTCATCTGGATATACCATTTTCCAGAAATAGTATATCCATGGTTGAAAATACCAGTTACCAGAAGACTTTTCTGTGTCCTTGGTCAAGGAGCTACATATGCCTATGGAGCAGGCTCGGCCTGGTTACTTTTCTATCCTTTCTTCAACACTCCCTACAATACTTTCCTATAATGACTTCTATAGATCTTACTAATGAACTCTTCCCATCTTATTGCAGCACCCATCAAGGGATGAATGACACCAAAGCTGTTCTGAGTACCTTTAGACTTGTATGGTTGGTCCTGCAGATACTATATACTTTTCTGATTCTGACTAGCTTATGCATGCAATATGGCGTGTACTTTGTAAGCAGAAAGATCTTGTCTGCAAAATCTATTTATTAAATCATCAGAAGAAATTGCTGCAAGGTGCTTTTAGCTGTGTCCAATAATTGCACTTACATATGACATTTCCAATCCTGACACTGGTTCCTACCTCAAAGGAAGCTAAGATTAGGAAGAGTAGTAAGAAGTAATCTACCTCTTACTTTCGAAGTTTCAAATGTCTTATCAGGAAACACAATAAGTATACATAATGGAGATATTTAATCACTTAACACTGCTGTAATGAATAAATTATGCCCAGCTCAGGCTGAAATGAGTCTTTTTAAACTCATTCTTTGTTGAAATATTAACTAGATTTGAAAAGATTTTAAACAAAAATGTTAAATAATAAAACATGGACTGATTTTCTTCTATCCCACAAATTGAATACAAAATGAGTCCACAAGACTATCATTTTTTACATTATTCTTACAATTTGGGTTTTTATGTAACATGCCAAATCTTGAGAGATTTACAAAATTTGTTTTAACAGTACTGAAATATAGGTACTATTAGTCAATATACAATTTAGCCCTAATAGAGGCAACACAGACAAACAAACAAAAAAAAAACCTTATAAGAAATAATATGAGAATTTCAGAGGAAAAGTACACATTTGTTTATACATTTTACAGTAATCCAACATTCCAGCAAATTATCTGAATAATGCTTCAGTTAAGAACAGGGAGGGTTTTGTAGCTTCTCATGGAAACCAAAAGAACAAGAGCTGAAAGGAAAAATATATTAAAAGTAATTTTGGGAGACTGGAAAGTACTATTGAAAATTTTTACATCAAATTTCATTTGCCAAACATATCAGAGCAATTTCCATTTTAACTTAGAAATCTACCTTATAGTAAAAATACTTCATGGAAAATTATAACCTCAGTCTGATTATCACTGACAGTTCTGCCTTAATGTGAGCAATATATGATATAAAAACATTTCTTTCTTCTAATAACCATAAGGCTGGGGAATACTTACTCTTTCAGAACATAAGACTCATTTGCCACCTTACAGATGATGAAAAGAGCCAAGAATAACAGTCACAGTTCTGCACTGGGAAGTTTCCAGCAACAACCTAACTGAAACCTTCTTCTCATGACAGCTGGGATGGTGCCTCCCTTCTATCACTATCCAGAGATGATAAAAGATTAAACACAAAGATTGCCCAATGTTGTACCTGTAGTAACTCCAGCTTCCAAGTACAATCTATAAGGTGGTTAACCAAGGGAAGGGTAAAGTTGCCATTTCTTCTCCCTCTGTTTCCCAAAAAGAAACCCAGGGTTAAAATATTCCTCTTTTTACATTCACTGTCCTCATCACTTTTGTACTGAAATACTTGCTTCCGACATGCATCTTTCTCTTAATATTACTCATTTGGTTGACTCAGTAATGAGAATTTCAGTTCTGACATGTTCATATGGATAATCTGACAGTGTGGATCAGATCCTGATTCAAGTTGCAGCGCTCTGAATCCAGCTTCACTTAAGCAGTGCTCAAGAAAGTACTCTGGTCTTTCACCGTGAGTTAGGTTCAGTGAGCAGTTCTGATTAATTCTCATGAATCAATCTGAATATATGCAGGAGAGCCGCAGTCCTATATTCATAAATTTTAACAGTTGGACATGGAGGAACATAGCACCTTATGAAACATCTCTGTTTCCAGAAACTCGTAAATGCTTTCACAGTCATCATTAAACTGCATTGCTAGGATTGGAACCAACGTATTGCTCCTGCAGCCTATTTTTTATCGTTTGCTTATTTTGATATATATTTTAAAGCATAGCTGCTAGGAAGGGATTCATCATTTTTGGATGATTATTTTCTGCCTTGTGGAACAATCTCAGTAGGCGGTCCAGGCACACAGACATGGGAAGCTAAAAGCCTGGAAAATGGAAAGCTGCTACAGATCACAACTGCATCCACAACGAAGCAATAGCTGAGTCAGGATTCTTAGGATGACATTTTTGAACTTGTCTGAATTCATGAATGTATGCCTAAATCTTCTGCTTTTTGTTGTTGTTGTTGTTTTAAGGTGATTTTCCACTTTTCCTAACTGGAACATAGCTTAGAGATATTTGAAAACTAATCGTTTGATTCAAAGCATTTTTCCTGTCATGTAAGCAATTGACAATTCAGTCATGTTTTCCTCCCTCATATTTCTTTGACAAAGACTTCATCAAGTGTATTCAGTATTTCAGTTTAGCCAAAGTACTTGGAAAAATGTATGACTGGGAAGTGAATGACTGAAAGAGGCTTGGAAATGGCTTATGATAGTGTATGGTTGATAAGGTACTATATGATGCTATGCACTAGCAGAATCCCTAACCCTTGCCTGAGTTCTTACATCAGGACAAAGTAGCCACAGGCGAGAGCTCTCTTTTTCAAAATAAAAATAAAGCTCTTGCTTGCATCAACGGACACCTGAGAATGGGCTCAATATATAGAGAAGCAAATATTGCCTCATACACACCATTTCAGACATAAGAAATAGTGATAGTCACTGAATGGGAGTCCGCAGCATTAAACTAAACCCCCTCTGTGAGCAGCATGTCTTTCCAGGATTAACAATTTATGAAGTTAATGCAAATCTAAGTATGCAGCTGTCCTTTTCTATATTTAATAACCAAAAAGAAAATGTCACCAAGTAAAGGGGAAAAAAGCTGCTTCTCAGCTGGGACTGCACAGAAAATAGTGGCTGCATTATTCTCTGAGATGTAGAATGGTATTAACTAGTTTTGTCATGGAGCTTAAACAAACAAGATAGACAAAAATTTTAACTCATTTCATTTTCCCTTCATCTTATTATTAGACTGTTCTTTGAATGCACTTTTTTAACTGATCATAAGATAAATATGACTTTATGTGTTATGGTGTGGTATAAAGAAGCATTGCTACTCTAAGCATTCCAGTATTTCATTGACTTTTCTTACTGTTTTACAGAAGAATAAATAAACATGATGCCTACCTTTCCTTAGTCATTTAAGCATGAAGAATCCTTAGGGTTTTTCAAAATTATAAACACAAAGGGAAACCCTTCAGTGTTTAAATGCAGCAGTCCTGTGGGTGGGCCTTCTATAAATGTATTTCCATTCACTATAGGTTTGGTGATGCATGCACCACAAATACTTTGATAAGAATAGAATCTGCAGCTGCATGAAAAGTTTAATTCTGAACAATAAATATTTTGTTAAGACTTCAGCACAACTTCTCACACTTTTGAAGAGTTTTGTGAAACTTTTATAGCATTGATGTGCAAAAAGCAAGTCAAGAAGAGAACTGATACATGAACACAAAAGTGGCTACAGTCTTGACTAAATGGGAGGTGAAGATGCACAGCAAATTGAATTGTTGAGCTAGAGAAAAGTGACAAGTGGTTTCCCCTAGGAATCATTCTTGAGGGGAGAGTCTCATTTAATATTAGTAGTAATGACCTCTGTGCAATAGCATGCTGCTAAAAAGTGTTGTCGACACAAAGCTGTAAGATATGGCCATTAAGAGGGAAGCTCAGGACATCACAGTGGAGAAATGAAGTGATGCTGTAGACTAAAATGATAAAATCAGGATCAACATTCTGAATATTATTAATATTAATTTATTCCTTAAGCATCTAAGCTGGAAAAAAAAGGAGAAGAAATAATTGGTTGTGCTAATTGATCACAGTGCCTCTGAACAAAGTAATGAGGACATTAAAGAATAAGATGTATGCAATTCCTCAGCAGGACAGGTGAGGCATGCCCAGAAAAATACTGAGCTGCTCTATGAGGCAAAGGTAAGTCCTGACCCAGAATATTGCATTTAATTATAGCTTTCCAAACTCATGAAAGACAGTTTCAAACCAAAGGAGCTGAAAGAAAAGCTACTATCTTTTTTCTTTCTTTCTTTCTTTCTTTCTTTCTTTCTTTCTTTCTTTCTTTCTTTCTTTCTTTCTTTCTTTCTTT
>JANHGO010006770.1:0-20920 GCA_024606505.1 Aquila spilogaster
TTCTCCTTCTCCTTCTCCTTCTCCTTCTCCTTCTCCTTCTCCTTCTCCTTCTCCTTCTCCTTCTCCTTCTCCTTCTCTTCTCCTGAGATAGAGGGATCTATATCTCAGGTATCCATGCAATAGTCACTACTTAAAGCCAAATGACAACGCCATGTCAATGGACTTGGATACCAACAAAGTTTAATCACAGATATATGCAGATTTAAGAGTTACATGACTTCTCTGTAGCACAGTTCCAGCCATGCCGTGCATAGTTCTGGACTGTGGGTTCTTCTTGGGTTCTTGTCCACTCCTTGGGTTCCTCACAGGTTGGAGAGATGGTCTTGGATCCTAGCGATGGGTTGTGAATTTTCCCACCAGCCTGTCTCTGTCCTCCTGTTACCCTGCTATCCTTAGCTAGAGGACATGAATTGGGAATGCCTTGTTGATAATTACACTGTTCAAACCTCACTGCTGTGTTTGGATTTGCTGTTGCCATTGTTGACACTCACAGTCTTGTTCCATCCATTTCTGGACACTTTTGCACTTCTTGATGACCAACAGGTTATTTGCACTGTTTGCCTGTTTTCTTGGCATTGTTTCCCAATAGGAGTGAAGTTCATGAGCATATACTAATAACTATGCTGATAAGATCTAGTTCATCCTAACTCTTGTTGCAGTGAACCAGCCTATGGTCATTACAGGCACTTCCACTCTATTGTCTTAAGATTCCCATGTCTGCCACAGCTTCTTAACTCCTCAGAGCTTGCAACTGGCTATTTGACAATTTGTCAATTGACTGCTCAAGCACTTACAAAAAGTGATCTCTGCACAGATTTAAATTATTTATGATAGTAAAGTAGCTGAAAATTAGTCCAACCTTAATAGGCAAAGGGAAATGTGACTTAACGGTTCACTAATTGCTAAGAAGTCCTGTCCTGTAAGTAGTCATTAAGGAAGCAATGTAATATCAGGCAGTGCTAGAATTTTTATGTGTTCACAGTCTGCTGGCAACTAATGATATTTGCTCAGTCCTATCAATGACTGTGGAATTACTGATGTTTGGAAGTTTAGCATTTACCCATTGGTTGAAACAGAAGAGCAGGCCTAGCAGACAGAGAATTTATCTCATCTCACACAAGGCATCTTAGGCAGTCTGTAGCAGTCAGTCAGCACTGCTGCCATGAGATCCAATCACCTGAAATAAAGGTGTTTCAGCAGGCAGTTGGAGAGCTGGTGGAGGTGTTTCAGTCTGGTTCTGAGATGTCTGCAGCGAGGTGAGACAAATCTCACCCAAAGAGGCATTCTGGGTGGATGCTAACAGCCTTTATTGGGTCTTAATAAATTATTTGGTGTATCTCTACACTGTTTGCTGCCTTCATTCACCAGTACTGAGAACTGGGAAATTCCAGAGTAAAAGAACGGAGTTTATCTCACATTGAGTTTTACAGGCAACAGCAAAAATCAGGAGAATTTTCAGCCTAAATTTGGCCAAACCTGTATGCTTACTTATGATTACCTCATCTGTGCTCTCAGCTTTGATGATTACTAAGAGGGTATAGAGTAGCTAGATCAGCTGTTGCTGTCTCCGTTCTGTCAGGTGTCACACTGAGACACTCAGCAGGCTGGAGCTCTCAGCCAGCATGTCTACAGAGGGTAAAATTTGGGGATTTAACCTAGTTCAGGTAAAATGTGATAATGTAAAGGTGGGAAACTAACAAGGATATACGCTATCGTTTCCCTTGGCAACCTCAATGGAGCTGCTTGGATGGTATTATTCAGACACGAGATATTTCCAGTGGACTGTTATAAATAGCTAGGTAAAATGGGATAAAGGTGATACAGTATTTGTTCTACAAATGTAGAGATGTCATTTTTGTTGTTGTTTATTTTCATTTACCTTCCAAATTAATGCAGTATTTAAAATATTTTTGTTGTTTCATTATTATTGTAGTGGTTCAGGAGGGAGGGCAAGAAGCAGGGAGCATACATTGAGACAAAAAGGGGTCTAAATGGATTAAGACAGCCAAGAACAGAAACATGTTGCTCAAAGAACTTGTGCAGTCTCAGTCCCTGGAGATTTCCTTGGATAAAGCCCTTCCCTTATGACTGACCCATCTTTGAGCAGAAAGTTAGACTGGAGACCTCCCAAAGTGCCTTCCAACCTGAATTATTCTGTGATTAAGAAGTTACGTGCTGATAAACAAAAGCTATTATCATACACGTATAAAAGATCATTAAAACAATTCCAGTTTGGTGTGATTAAATCGTCCTCCTTATAAAATATAGAAAAGTTTTTGAGCACAATATGGAACTGTCCTACGGAAGCTTTGAACTGCTGTTAATTAAATCTGTCCTTATTCAGTTCTAGGAAGTTTTGTCTTATATAACGGAAATTCAGACCTAGAAAGATGCAACACAGCCCAAGGCTACCGTGGTAACTTCAGGAGGTGCAGCTGGCATGTCTTTCCAAGGTCCATACTGATGTTCTTGGTTCTTCATACAGTTCTTGGGAGTACAAATAGCTGGTTCGATCTAGAGTCCCTAGCTGTTCCTCCTCACGTTGGATGTTATTTTCTCTGGATAAGATGCAGAAGAGTAGGAGAGCAGCAATACTGAATGCAATGATAACATTCTAGCTGCTCCAGGAGGACAAGTCTTTTCACATGTGTTCTTCAAGGAACTGTTATTCTAGTTTCTTAAGAGAAACCTTCTGTGAACATTAGGAAAGCATTTTTAAATAAAAGGAACAGTTTTAACAGATGAGAGCTGCAGTCATCCAAGCTGAAGAAAGAAGTGTGTAATATTTAATTCTGGACGTTGTGACTGCATTAATTACCCTGGTCATAGAGATCATAGTAATTGTCAATATGTTTTCACATCTTCCCGTAACAGCTCATGAATCCAGGAAATCTAATACAACATTTATTTATTAACTGAGGATTGAATAGGAGTGATTGTAATTGCAGGAAAAGGAGAGAAAATGTCTTTGACGATGATCTTGTTTCCTTGTCTGTCAAAATGAATATTTCTAAATTGGAAAAGACATTTGGAAGAAAGGAATTATAGTTCAGAAAGTTATCTAGCTACACATTTGCTGTTTGAAAAACGTTTCATAGGAAGTACATTTGAAATCTAAAAGGACAAATCATCAACGCTTTCTTTGGTTTTCTTCTTCAGCTACGTTGACTTCATTCAGAGTGTTCTGATATTCAGTGTTCTGATATTCAGTCTACTGAAGGATAAGAACGCTTAATTTTAAAGAGACCTTAAAGTTCACACTGTTCTTAGATGATAAAGGTCTTGAGAAAAGACAAAAAACAATGCTTTATTGCTTCATGAGCAAAAGTAGATTTACATTAAAACCTTTTACTTTGGTTAAATTGATAAATCAAGCTTTGTTCTTACAGAAAATTAAAGTCACCTGTACATTGTGTACTATACTCTCTGAGACACTGAGCAATAAAAATTATGAATGTAGCTTGAATGAACCTGGAACACATTTTTTGAGATTACTCCATGTTTAATATTCATTAGATTTTATTCAGGAATAGGCTGAGTAGCTCAGAATTGCCTGCGAACAAAAAGTTAATTCAGTCTTCTCCACAGCTTGTGGCTGCTATCAGTGCAAGTTTTACTGCTGGTGTGTGAAACAAAAAGGGAAAGCCTCCATTTCCTTTCCTTAATGGTTGCTCACCTGTGGAGCCATTTGTAAAACCACCTGCACCAGGAGAGAGAATCCTCTGCCTGATTTCCAGCTCTGGCTGAGGCTCTGCAGACTCCACCTGCCCCCATCCCAGCAGCACTTTGGGTGCCTGGGTTTTTTATGCTTTGGAGTAGTCCTGGGGGAGAACAGTGTGACAATCAAAGGTTATTTTGGGGGATTTGAAAGACAATTTAATGGAAGAAAAGACAGAAAACTTAAGAAATCTGCAACAAGACCAGAATTTTAATGGTGAACTTTTGCAATCAGGTAGGCTTTTGTGGAAGTACTGTGTGGAGGGATGGGTATGTGTGCATTATTTGGCACAAAGCAGAGTAAAGCAATTATTGTATTCCCTCCGTGCATTGCACAGAAGTTGTGTCATTTCATGCATCATTCACAGCTCTCATTACTGACACCACCAGCATCTAAATTACTGTGAGTATCAACAAAACAAATGCCACTTTGGCTACTTTAAGTCTTGAAAGTTTGGGGGTGAATGGTATAGTTTTCGTTTTTGCTGAGATACTACACGCAGCTTCTAGGTATTTGTCTTGGTCTTGAAAAGCCTAAAATAATGAGTATTTCTTCCTAAATGTACTTCTTCTCTTCCAGAAATGTTGTTATTCTGCGCTAGAAGAAGGGGTAAATTTTTGTATTTATTATTTTGTATGCTTATTTAAATTAGAGGGGTGGGAAGCCTGGAAGTATTAAGAGCCTTCACTATGGTTAGTCTGTCGCTGCCCTCCAGCTGTTTGTGCAGCACTGGTTCCCTACAGCTGTAAGGACAATTGAAATCACATATCTGCTGAGAACTGAAATCATGCTGTGTGACTGGGGAGATACAAGGAGTCAGCACACGGGTGGCAAAATTATTTATTAGCATTAAAACAAAGCCTCTTGATTCTGACTCGGTGTTTTCCTGGGATGTTCCATACAGCGCATAGAAAGGAAGGGTACAAGAGCAGGTCGCAATCTAAACTTTTGAAGATGAGCTCAGGCTTACTTACGTAGTCAATATTGATGGCCACATTGAAGTGAAGGTGGATGTAAAGACTTGGCCATAGTCCCAGAGGTCGTACTCAAAGAAAAAAAACCTTGAAGAAATCTCCTTGCAGAGCTTTCAGCACGAGGTCTGGGTCCTCTGACTGTTTGTACCATTTTCAGTTTTTTACTGTCAATTTATGTGGACTTTCTGGGCTTTCTTTGAGGTTTTTTTGCAGTGTCCTCGAGCTCTCCATTGATCTCAAAGAGAATCAAACCACGCTATAGTCTCTTTTATTTCTTAATAGATGGGTTTCTTCATCATGTATATTCACTGGCAACCCTGCATGTTGTAAGGGGATTGAAACTTGATCTTCGGGGTCCTTTCTAACTCAAGTCATTCTATGATTCTGTGATTTCAGCTGCGTGAACTTTACTTTTTCTCTATCAACTTGACTCATGAAGGAAACATAAGATACCTAGATTAGATACAGAGGCATGCATAGTAGGGACTAAACAAGCTAAAATCAGTCACAGACATGAAATCCAAAGGTGTTTACTATACTGTCATGTTATAGTCTCCAAGAATATTTAGTCAAATGGATTTACTCTAGTATCTGATGAAAATTCTCCATGAAACCACATGAAGTGTTTATCTTGTATCATCTAATTGTTGTTGTGCTGACAAGTGGGTAGAAAAGATCAAGTAGTTCTTGATATTTGTTAAATAAATTATTTCTGTCCACATCAGTCAATGTGTCACAAGTTAAATCAGGTCTCATTCATTCTCTGGTGGCAATCCTGAAGCCCACAAAAAAGTGATCAAAGCCTCTGCATGGACCAGAAAAATTTGCTAAGTGACCCAACTTTACGTGAACTAGCACTGCCCTTGAGTGTATACCTCGTAAAAGAAGCAATAGGTCCTTTGTGAAAGTCCAAGCAAGAAGCTAAAACAGATCTACACGTATCGCTTCAGTTCTAGAGAAAAACAAAACAGAAACCTCTGTTCCAGGTAATCTTCAGAAGGAATGAAAAGGTGGTAGCTTAGAAGGGTTTGGTTGGGTAAACCTTTTGCAGCCACAAAGAAACACTTCTCTAGATGTTGTCGCACAGCATCCAGCACCAAATAGGTTTATGCAATGAAAGATTTTTCAGAGGAAGCTGAGGGTTTATCACCATCTCTATTGATGTTTCACCCAGCAGGCCTTTCTTCCAACACTTGGACGTTTCTTGACCCTGTGCTGATGTCCACAGCACCACCGGGATGTGTTATCCATCTG
Organism: Aquila spilogaster; assembly: GCA_024606505.1. Taxonomy (NCBI): domain Eukaryota; kingdom Metazoa; phylum Chordata; class Aves; order Accipitriformes; family Accipitridae; genus Aquila; species Aquila spilogaster. The sequence continues at coordinate 5,947 of JANHGO010006770.1, forward strand.
AATATTTATGTCGGCACTAGCTATTTTCAAACCTGTTATTTCTGTTGCAGAAGTAGCTTCTGTTTATTTGATGATGTTGCATTCAGTGGTTTTTACTATCCTGTTTCCAAATGCTAAATGAGGCCAGCACCTTATGTTGGTCCAGACGATAGCTCACGAGTGATTATGCTAACAGGTCTCTTTGAGAAGTTTTTTATACCACTTTATTTAAGTTACAGAGATCTTCCCCTCTTCCCCCATCCTATTAGACACACATGATTTAAAATAAGTACTGAACAGACATTTCATTGAAAAACATCTTGATCATATATGTATTTTCTTTTTATAACATGATGGCTGAGAAATGTGTGGTTTTGGCATGCATGGACAAAGAGTTTTTTAACTCTCATTACTGACCTGTTCTCGAGCTACCAATTTTGATTTCTCTTTCAGTTATTTTCTATTTGGATAGAATCACTGACAGGAAGAGAAGAATGAAAAATGGCTGATTTCCTACTACCCGGTCCCAACAACTTCCGTAAATTCACTCCGGAATCCTTAGCTGCTATTGAAAAGAGAATTGCTGCCAAGAAGGATTGTCAAAAAAGTACCGCAGACCAGAAATCTGAGGAGAAAACACGTCCTCAGCTCGACCTAAAAGCTTTCCAGAAATTGCCAGCTCTCTATGGAAATCCTCCTCCAGAGCTTATCGGGGAACCACTGGAAGACCTTGACCCATACTACAAAGATCGCAAGGTTAGAGCCAACCTGTTTAGAAAGTAACTTGTTTTTTATGTGGCTACAAATTACGTGAGCAATCTATTAAATGGTCTTGTTTATACTCCTTTGGAAAAACTATCATCCCTTCCTATGTTATAATAATGTGGGAAGTTGGCCCAGCTGAATTACATGCTGTAATCCTCAGGAAAAAAAAAAAACACCCTTAATTTTGAAGTTTCTGACTCAGATCTACCAGAAATGATTAGGATTTTGAAAGTTTTCTTTATTTTCATGGTTTGAAACTCTCTTCCTCTCTGTCTCAATGGTTGTGCTCTGCTTATGTGTACAGTAAATCATCATCCAAGTATAAAAATCATAAAACTTTTGCTGGTGAATCCTTTAACCCTACTTATTCAAGCCCTGTATTTTAGTCATGCGTGATTTAAGAAAATAATTTTTAATAAAGAGCAGAGAAATAGGAAATAATCCATTGGAAATGAAGCTTATTGCTTGAGAAATGGTTAATATTTTGAGTTAATTTCTACAGTCTTAGAGCTATAGGATCACTACCCATGTTAACAAATAACATTTAAGCCTGCAGCTCTTCCTTCCACCTTTGTACAGCTTGATTCAGAGGTCCAATTTACCTGAAGAGCATAGTCACAAGCAAAATGTATTTTGTGTTCTTTGTAAGAATCAGGGTTTAAAAAAGGAAGTTCATGCTGAGATTTGTTTCCATTTTGATAGTTAATGGATATTAACTCATCCATCAGTTTATGATAAAAAGATTGCAAATTATCACGGTCTTCTTATTTAAACAAGCAAACCAAAGTTAACATCAAAGTCTTTCACAAAACAGGGTGTAATAAAAAAATACATTCTCTTCAGCTTTCTGAAAGTTTTACTTTATTGCTTTACTTTTATTTTTAAGATCTTCATAGTGGTAAACAAACAGAAAACAATCTTCAGGTTTACTGCTACACGTGCCTTATGGATCCTCAGTCCTTTCCATCCAATCCGAAGAGCAGCAATTAAGATTTCAATACATTCATATCCTTTTCTGGCTTCATTCACTCTCTTTTGTTACAAAGATCTGTGTTATCCTGTCCTGTTATGTTTCAGAGCATTGAATGTCTCTAGGTTTTCCTCATTCCAAGCAAATTCTAGTTATGGTTTACTTTAGATATTACCATTGTCTTTACGTTCTTGTTCTATTTAGTAATAAATAGTTTTATGAGTACTCAGGATTTTGAAGCCTGACTTTCTACTCTATTTTGTATTATAAGCATGATCTCTGATGGTGATTACCTGATGTCTCGTAAACAAGTATCTTGTGCTGAGGCCTTTCTCAGTGAGAAAACTAATAAGGTCTCTATTCTTTATCTCATGTTCTGTTTACCCAAACTATAAGAATTAAATCCAACTCCCGTGCTGAAACAGATCACTGACTGATTTTAAGAATAAAACACTGAGGTAGGCACACACATGGAAACACAGAGAATGATTGCACATAGTGTATTTATTCTGGAAATCAGATTAAAATATGTATCTTTGGTATATGAAAGTAAAAATTGTCGGGGATACTACTGTAGGGAAGGGTTGCATTTGGAATAAAAAGGTAATACACATCCCAAACCATACACTTAGGGAATGGGACTCATTAGTGTATTTTTCCAATTTGGTGCTTGAAAATGAGACCAGAGCAAAAATGCTGTCACTCAGGAATGAATCAAAGCCAGCACAGTCTGTGGTGCTATTGCACTGACATTAGGTTTTCAGCCATCTCCTTACCATGCAGCATTCAAATAAATCTAAAGTTGTGGTCATAGCAGAGTACAGATATCTCTGGGTATCTCTGGAGGAGTGATGGTTCTCATCTGAGGGCTTCCTTGGGTAATAGGTTGGCTGTTATTGGTGTTTCAGCACTTCTGGTCCATCTCCTGAGTTTGTGGCAATATTTGTGCCTGCAGTTAAATCCAAGACATTTTTGAGGAGGACTGAGAGAACTGGTGGTCAAAAGGGTAGATGTCTTTCTCATGCTCATCTACATCCTGGGTTGCCAGTAGTGTGGTATGGCATTAAGCATGAGGTTCAACTCCAGAGACAGGCACTTCATCTCTTCATCTTAAGTATCAACACTTGAGCTAGATGCCCGTGTTTCACTTCCTAACTTAAAGTCAGTAGGTCCCAGGGACTAGCTGGGCAACACCAAGAGTTGGCATCTACTGTCCTCTGAGACATCCACAAGTATAATGACAGACTTTGTACTGTCCCTACAAAAGAATAGAGATCTCACAGTGTAGAGGTGAATGACTCTGGATGTTATTTCACTTTCATGATATATTTATTTAAAAACAAATATACTTCCATTGGAATTCTATTGTAATCAAGAGCTTTAATTTGTTACCTGTAAACTTTTGCCCTCGGAACTGTCAAGTTCCCAGTTTATTTGAAGATAAAACTCCATGAATTATGTAAGTTGTGAAAAGGAAAAGAGGTAGAAAGAGAGCAGCAAAAGGTTTTAGTCACACATACTTGCATCAACCATCCTTGTGCAAGAAAAACTGAAGTTAGGTGATATCAACAGGGTTCAGTTCTCAGTTATATCCTGTTTTTTGCTGAGACCTTGAGCAAGGCAGGTAGTATATGTTTAACTTTTTTTTTGCTGTAAAATAAAATTAAAGATGCATCCTTCCTCTTGCTCTGCCTCAGTGGTTAGGGGTCATTTTACCAAACCTGCAATGCCTAGAGCCTTTACAGCAGTCAAGACAGCATAAATAATGATGGCTGTGTGTTGTCACCTAATGTGACTCAGAATCAGTGAATACATGCGCTTGCAGTCCTTACATGTGCTTTAAAAAATATTAAAAACATTAATTTCTTAAACAGGGGGGTATGTAACTATGTTTCTAATTTGATGTATTCTTTGCCTTCACTCCCATGACTTACATTATTCACTTGGTTTATAATATGCACGATTATAACTAATTGTGTGTTCATGGCTCAGAATGAGTCCTCTAGGAGTTCATCTCCATCGTGGAACAAGTATGTTGAGTAAGTATCTGTGAGTATGTATGTATTTCAGTTCTGTGGCCCTCATTGACTATTTAGCCTACTCTCTGTCTTTCATACAAAGTACTTTATGAGGGGGTTGGAAAACTATTGCTTGTGTTAGGTCTTCATAAGGTTTTGCTTTAAGGCAGTATTTTTGTCTCTGTACATAAAGGAAAAGATTCCAAATTAATTAGTTTACAAACAGTTATAAAATTGTTCTGTCTCATGATTTATGATACTAAAACACCTGGGAGTGGCAAACTCATAGGCAAGAAGGAACAAGAATCTGCATGGTATTAATATACTTATCTTCAGAGGACACTTTCCTGCCTATGAGTGCACTAAAGTTTAGATAAGAGTTATACTTACTGTTGGCATCAAAACTGCTGTTCAGATGCATTTCAATAATAATTTCAGAATAATTATTTCCAAATGAAGAGGGAAGTACTACATATGTATAATTTCCAAATGCATTTACTGAGTACCAAATGAATGCCTTTTGAATTCCATAGGGAGATTGCTACCTTGTTGAAATGATAAGTGCACTCAATAAGTCCAGAAGAGCTTTTACTGATAATTTTCCATTAATAAGAATAATTGCCATCTTAAACTGAAAATCCTCTAGCTTTGCATTTCTCTAAGCATTATAAATATTCTGTATAGAAATGGATGCAGTGTACCCCAAGTAAATAATACACTGAACATCCCACATTCACTTGGCTACTTGAAACCAGAATGGGGCATGAATTTTGATCCTTATTTTAGCAAGTAGCCGGAAGTTCTGTGTTTCTCAGATTCTGGAGACTCACACGGAAGAGCTTGAAAGAAATTACTGAATGCAAGAAAAGCATGTCACAGGCATGTATGTTAATAGCCGTGGCTGGATGGTTGTCAGCTACTGTCTCAAACTACATGTAAAGACTCTGAAATCAATAGGAGTTTTTCCATCTCTCCATGACATTTGCTTGGTTTGTTGGCCTAGACAGTAAATAGTCTGACTGTGTCTCTTATCCTCTTACATTAATTACTAATGCTGCTGTTTTCCTTCGGTACTTAGATTTACTTTCACCGGCATTTACACTTTTGAATCATTGATAAAAATACTGGCGAGAGGCTTCTGTCTAAATGAATTCACTTTCCTTCGAGATCCCTGGAACTGGTTGGATTTCAGCGTGATCGTTATGGCGTAAGTGGGAACAAATAGAATATGGACTACCCATGATCCTGCTCTGTATTTGAAGATTTTGTTACTGTCAAAGGCAGTCTGCAGTATATAAAATAAAAAATGGTACATCTGAAATCATCTAGTACAGATGACCATCTGGAGTCAATAACCATTGACTCTTCCCTTGTTTTATCGCCCTCTGCTCAACTATGATGCATTTCATCTTTCAAAAAGGGAATGGAGCAAGATATAGTCAGTCTGCTCAGTCCCATCTCACACCACTTCGCAGCCCTTTTACACAAATGGATGCATTTCAGTGTAACAGCTGCCCTGTCCAATGTGAGTTCCTATTGTGAATGGAAGTGTATATTTGAAAACAGAACACTATGTATAGACACCAGCACAGTGGATTACATCTGAGATCTTTTAAAATTCACAGTCCAAGCTTCAGTTTGCAATAACCAGAAAGTTTTCATACTGATTACAAGCAGCTATGGAAGGGAGATAGATTCTAACTGGTTCAGCCTGAACGGAATAATTCTGAGTTATATCTTTCTTTATATTTTAAGTGCATAATATTTTAAGATACTGACAAAAAAATCAACTTCACACAAATCAAGAGCTACCTTATAAGTAAATTATAATCATCCAGAAAAGGCTTTCTGTTGTATGAATCTAAAAAAAAAACCTACTTGGTATGTAGTTTATTAATGTTCAAAACACTCTCAGGATGATTAAAAGTTAAAAATTAACAATAAAATAAGTGTTCTGTTTATTCAAATCAAAGTGTCCTGACTCTACAGGTTTGTGGGAGCATTCAGCAACCTGGGGAGTGTGTCAGCCCTTCGGACATTCAGGGTTCTGAGGGCCTTAAAAACCATTTCAGTAGTCCCAGGTAAGAAATCCCATTTGCTGTATATTTTCTGTGATTCTTTACTCCAATGAAATTATTGGATTCTCCTTCCTTCTCATCCCTTCCTCCCTTTCTTCCTCCCTTCCTTCTTTCCTTTTGTTTTCTTTCTGTATCTTTCACTGATTGGAGATGGAGCTGAATTTGTGGGCACAAATATTTTCCCAGTCCAGCTTGCCCAAGCAAAATAAATCACGCAATATAAACAAACATGTGTTTAATTTACTTTTATTATATTGCAACTATTTTGATAACATGTTGTTTTTACAGTGTTCTTCTATCTAGCCTATGTGTGATGGTTCAACAGAAACACCTCTGGTGATACAACAGTCTTTATTATTAATCATCTTTCAGCATCCTTGGGACAATGCATTTTCTGTTACTTTTCCCCCACTTTTCTCTTAGTTATAAAGTTAGTGGTTATTTTCACATGACTAAATACAAACTCAGAACCAGTGTGTTGCCCCTGTGTTGTCTCATTGGTGTTTTTTTGATCACATTCATTATTGCATGCAGATTTACCATGGATTCTCAGAGTTTGAACTATACATGTTACTCTTTTTGTACGTAAAAAAACCACAACACTAGACTATCCCTGGTCCCTCATCCTTGCCTAGATAACTTAAAGGGCATAATGGAACATCTGGAAATTGTAGGGTCAATCAAATGAAAAAAAAAATTGTTCTTATATTAGTTGCTCTCAGTTTTTCATCATATTTTTTCCATTGTGTATTGTCTCTCTAGGACTCAAGATCATTGTAGGTGCACTTATCCAGTCTGTTAAGAAACTTGCCAATGTGATGATCCTGACCGTTTTCTGCCTGAGTGTCTTTGCCCTCATAGGCCTCCAGCTTTTCAAGGGCAATCTGAGATACAAGTGTATGAAGAACTACACAGATTCCAGTATCAGAGATTTTTTACACAACAAAACATGGGAATCCTTTGCAATGTTTGCTAACTATACAGGTAATTGTTCTTAATTCTTGCTTTATCTGGCACTGTAAATGTGTGTGTGCATGTGTACCCATTGCTGTATATGAGATTGAACATCTGAATGCACAACTATGTGATAATGCCCTTCACATTGCCAAAGCAGCTTGCAGCCATCCAGGAATGCTCCTCTTCCCTTCATTATAATGTATAACACTCCTAATTTTTCAAGCAATGTTTCTCAGAATCACATGACAACAAATGAAACATGAGATAGTTCTCTGATGTAATTCCCCAATGTTCAGTTTTCCCTACATGTTGAGGAGTTCTAGCATCTTCATTGTGCTGCTCAGTTATGTTGTCTTCAGCTTGGAACAGAGGGATTTCTTTAAAAGTCAACATTACTTTCTTCTTCATAGCATATGTACCTTATATCAAGTATGTATTTTATCTACAAGATGTGTATATAATATATACAAGATGTATATAATATGCATCTTTCATATATGTCTTGACTGGAGCTGGTGGCAGAGATCTTAAAAGACAGAAGATATGCAGTGTAAAGGCCTAGAGAAGGCAGGTCTCAAGGAATTCAAAATCTGTGTTGCTTCTCAAACTTTGTCTTGTTCCCATCCTATCCCTTCCACCTTGCATGCAGGGTCATTTGCAATGATGACAAAAGAACAGGAGGTGCCAGACAGATTTAATGGAAGTTTTCCTACAGGACTTATGACTTGCCATGTTGTAAGCCCAGTTTTCAATTAAATGGCTTTTTGGCATATTTTCCACAGGCTGTTTAGGTCCTGTCCTAATGTGAAGTTCCCACCTCCAACATGGATACTACATATAATCTTCCGAACCTCAGTCATTGAATCAACTTATAAACTGTTGTCATTTGGCAGGAGCAGAGCTAAATAAAATGTGGGCAGAAAGTAGCCTGTATGGTGTAATTGCATGGTACAGTAGAACAAATATTAAGGATTCCTGTGCTGGCTCTGAATCACACTGACTTATCTGATGAGTCCAGCTGAGATTTGAGAAGCGTCAGGAAGAGATGAGATATCCCTTATATCTGGGATAATAAACCCACATCTTAATAGCACTAATTACCCCTTAGCATTGAAGCTATTACTTTCAGTCTGCTGCTAGCTCAGGCATCAGAGTAACTCATGCAAAGAGAAACAGGGGAAGAGATTGAAAAGGGCATGAGTTCAGCATCCTGCTGGACAAATCAGTATTTCTCATTTGAGCAGGGTTAGGACCTGTTTTCCGACTGCACGGAGTACTGACGTGGCATGGTTTTTATCCATATAGCCATAGACTCTTACTTCCTCCTCCAAGGAGGACTTTCTTTTTATTGCTTGGAAGCAGAAATGGTCTATGCTACCCCCAAAAAGTCCAAACTCTGTCTCAGAGAGCCAATTGTCATGGGCAAGAGAATATGCTAACAGTTGCCAAATGCAAAGCTATTCTTGAGCCTGCACCCTCCAGTTCTTTGTTGGCTTCCATAGATGCGGCCAAAGAGATAATATTGTAGAAGCTTTCTGTTATAAGGGATTCCCTCAGTCCGAAATGTATGCATATAGAGAAGCCTGTGAATAAGTGAGGAAAGGACATCTTGCAATAGGGAGCAGCTGCTCTGAGTGTGGGGAAACCTGTCTCTCTTCCTTCAGTGTTTTTTTTTTTGTATATGTTTGAAGTGATTTGCATGTGTGTGTGCACATACACTTACACTCAATGGTATGACCATCACTTCCATTGAAGTATAGAGGATACGGACTAGAAAATGTATTGGTTTTACACTTCTTCTCTCTCTTTTGTTTATAGAACACTTTGCCATTAAGCCGGGCACCTCGGATATCTTGCTATGCGGTCCTGGCGCTGGGTAAATGTATTTCAGAATATTTATTGTTTGGAACTTTTCTCTGCCTCAGTGCTTCTTTGTTTGCATGGTCATAAGAGATGAAAATGAAGTAGAGATTCTTGGCTTTCCTTGACTGCAGAACTTAGACAGTAAATTACAGTTGGGTTCAGATAATTTAACACATGTTGAGAATGAGGTGTGAACCTGCAGTTGGCTTATTCAGGTCAAAATTCCTTCCATAAGTGCTATCTTTGTCTTCACCATGGATGTATGAGAGTTGAAAACACGAAGGGTCTCATGGGAATGGTGATGGGGGAGTTGGCCTGGGTTGGCCTTTTTCCAGCCTCTCTTCTTTCTTTGTTGCTGAATTGTAGGTGCTGCTTTTTTTCCTCTCCAATTTCCAGCCAAATATTGCCTGGAGTAGAAGTTTGACTTTCAGTATAATGAAAAGCAGAGCTAAATAAATAATCCAAACTCTCACATAAGCTGAAGTCTTTCTCCAAAACCTTCATTTAAAAGAGCTGCACTTCTCACTATCACCTCTAGGACCTGTCCTCCAGAATACATATGTGAGAAAATTGGGCCAAATCCTGATTACGGTTTCACCAGTTTTGATACATTTGGCTGGGCTTTTCTCTCCTTATTCCGCTTGATGACCCAGGACTACTGGGAGCGTCTGTATCAGCAGGTACCAGCTTCGTGCTTTATTCAGAACCAGTCAGAGCAACATCTGAAGCAGAAAATGGTTAGAGAGGAAACCTCAAATAAAAGAAGTAGCCACAAGTAATTGTGCCCACATCCTCCTTTCTCCCTTCCAGCAAGCTGTGGTCCCCTCTTGACTCCCTGAAAAGGGATGTTCAAGTGCTTCTGAGCAACAGTCCTATTACACCGCTGTCTTATAGCCTTCAAAAAGAGTGCTAAAGGGTTCCATATTGTCCTTCAAAATACAACAGTGCCTCCTCAGCCATCCTCATGGGGTATATGATCATGGGTTAATGTGTGATGACATTGGAAAGATGGGGAGGAAAGGGCTGAGGGAGATATATTTCTGTTTAATCTTCCTAAAGCATTTTGTCTAGAAATCTGAGTGTCTCTAAAGAATTTCAGAGATGCGCTGAAAGCCTATGTGGTATTAAATATGGTAATTTTTATCCCTGGGGTGTTGTGTTTACAGACGCTCAGAGCTTCTGGGAAGGTGTATATACTCTTCTTCATGCTGGTCATCTTTCTCGGCTCATTTTATCTAGTCAATTTGATTCTGGCTGTAGTAACAATGGCATACGAAGACCAGAACAAGGCCACCATTGCTGAGACAGAGGCAAAAGAAAGGAAATTTCGGGAAGCCATGGAATTATTACAGAAAGGGCAGGAGGTACGTAAATTATATCCTTGCAAACTTTAATCTCAGTGCTGTGTTACTATACACATAAAAAAAATGCATTGCTCTGTGTACACAGCCATATATGATAGTTATCTGTGGGAACAGAAGTGCTGTTAAAAGCAGTGATTCTTAAAGATACAGGAAAAATTCCTTGTTCTGCTGCATATTTTTGTTCCATATTTTTCCAGCAATGACTTTTTTTTTGCGGATAATGATCTTTAAAATCTGTTGTAAGAAATTTAAAAAACTGGAAAATACACAATTCCATAAACTAACAGCTTCCTAAGTAACATATGGTCATCTTTTCCTTCTGCTTCATTATTGTGGACTGCTGAGCAGAGCAATATACATCAATTGAGTTGTTTAAGTACATTGACATCTCAACCAGAGCCCACTGTACTTGAGTGAAAAGTCACTTGTAACTTACAAAGTTTAGAAGCTTCTGGAATGAAATATTCCCTCTGCATTTTGAAAACATTCAAATCCTAAATTCAGTATGGGAAGGCAAGTGGGCCACAGCATGAATACAGTCCTGTGGTACCCAGTGACAAGACTGAATTTTAATACCGTTTGAGTGTTTATTTGGGGAAAATATATATATTCTACAGCATTACTTTCAAGCTGAGTATTTTTATTGTAAGCAATTATGCCATATGGAGGAATAGGAATTTTAGTGTGATTATTTTGCCCCTGGCAGGCGCAATACACGCAACCATGTAACACACTGCAAATAGCAAATTGTACACTGCTCCATATGTTGCAGAAATTCTCTCCTCTTTCTTTTACTGTTATCACATATTGGAAGATTTTTACCAACTTTTGTGAAACACAGATTGTTAAGAAAAAATAATATAGAGCACAGAAGTGTTTTCTTGCCGCTTATTTTTGTAAGTACCCAGTAAAAATGCCACCCGTGTTTTTGTTTTAATTTTAGTCACTGGCTGCTAAAGGGATTGATATCCTGTCAATTAGTTCCTTTGAAGGCTCTCCTTTGTCTGCCAAAGAAATCAAAGAAAGAAGCAATAGGAAAAAGAGAAATAAGTCCTTGGGGATAGAAGAGTATGAAGAAGAACAGTTTCCCAAGTCACTGCTCGCAGACAGTCAACGAAAGTTGGTAATCTATTGTCTGAATCTGAGATCCTTACAGCTTTCCCAATTTTAATACTAAAATAAATTGCTTGAAAGCACGAACTAAATCCTGTTGCTAGCACTGACCACTCTTTAGCTTTTGAAATAAACAACCTTATGAGATAAGGAGGAATTATCTGAAAAACTTAATTTGAAAAGGAAACACTATGAGCAAAGGGTGGAAGAAAAGTTGTAACAGCAGTTAAAATGCATTTTCTATAGCGCTGAGAAATAGAAAAAGTGAATGACTATTGGAATCTAACTTTAATGCCATCATTTTCTTTTAAAAAGTTCATATTTAAAATATGAATATAATGCTTATCATAAAAATAGCTGATACAGCTGGCAGGATTTTATTATCCTGCTTTCAAAACCTAAACAAAATCCTTCCTGAATAATCTAAATTAAATGAGAGTTTTGGACTTGCTGTGGTTGATAAGAAATGTTATGAAACTCTAAACTTTAATCAGTTCCCCAAATCTTCTCTATGATATTCTGCCATTCTCCCTTTCTTTCTTTCTTTGGTCTTTCAGTCCCTCCTTGGCTTGGTGTATGGTCCCAATGCCAATCAGGTGAAACGCAGGCTTAGCCACGGCAGTGTGTTCAATTTCCAAATACCTGCTTTAGAAGTTGACTCCAAAGCGGATTCCACAGATGAGGGGGCCCGCAGCACAGGGGAGAACAAGATCCAGGGCAGGTCAATGTCGGTGCCACAGGTGGGAAGACGCTCCAGCATGCAAAGCCAAAAGAGCCACGGCTCCCACCCTGCCACCCCAAGCTGCATGCAGAGTAGCAAGCGGGCCAACACGGACGACTGCAATGGCGTGATTTCAGTGATGGGAGGAGGGAACAGCAAGGTTACAGGGCATGGCTTAGATCCAGCCTCTTCCGAAGGAATAGTGCTTCCACCGGTAATGGAAGATCTGGGGAAGGGTGATCTGGTGAGGAAAAATGCTATTTTAAATATATACTTCATATTATGGTTTCTCCAAATATATATATATATATATTAGCTGTGTTACTAGTACTGGCATTGTAACCCACCAGAAGGTCATTTTATTCCTTGCTCTATCCAGGATGATTGTTTTGAGCAGCACCTTTATGTCCTCCTACACAGCACCTTTAATGTCATGCAGAAGCTTTGTCTGTAAGTCCCCCATGCAAATGGGTAGAGATGTGCCGTTACTATTTTACCCCTCATTTCTCCCCACTTCCATTAGTCTGTGCAAGATTGTTGTGTCTGTTTGCCCTCGTGTCTATTTCCAAGCTTTATATTTGCCCTGTTGCTGCTACATGCTTGAGGGATCCATTTACTATAGCATTATTACTGATGTGTAGGACCTTTGTTCTGAACACTATTACATCTTGTAGACAGGTACATCTATTTGGCTGTGTGTCATCATTCCTATTAACTTTCATAGTTACCCATCATTGCATCCTACTTCATTTTATTCCTGTGGTATCTCCCTAATTGTGTTTACTTCTTTAAGCAGCCAGCTGTGAATGATGAGAGCAGCATGATGCATTTACATCCTCAGCTATCAGTGGAGTACTTTAATGAGACACTTCAGAGACAAAGGGCAGCAAGTGCAGTCAGCATAATTACCAGTGTTTTAGAGGGTAAGTGGCTCCTCATTACGCTTATTTCAACCCTGAGGTAATGCGAGCGTAAAAGACCAAAATATCAATACATTTCTTAAAAGTTAACAGAGATTTATAGATGCGTAGTTAGGAATTACATGACTAATTAGGCTCTTTTTTAATTAAAAAGAATGCATTATCGCACATTCTTCATGTACTAGAAGTTATTCTTTGCCTTTCCTATGATCACATCTCATAGGACTGAGGAAGAGGTTGGAGTGATGCTGAGAAGAATTTCTCTGGGACATGAGAAGCAGGACTGCGACAGTGGCTTCTCCTCTTGGCCCTGTGACTGCTACTCCATCACAAATATGCATGCAGACCCAAACATTAAGATTACACAAGTAGAATTATTAGTGGCAATTCCTGGAGTCTGAGCACTTAACTTACCATTCGATGTGAATTTTTGAGGGCTATCTTGCTGACTGTTATTTTGCTGGCTGGTAGTTTCATGTCAGATCTTTCTGGGAAAAAAAAAAATCAGCCTAAATTTCCACTGTTTTCTGGACAAGAGTGAGAATAAAATACATATTTTTGCGTCCCTGATGTGGAGCTTTACCACTGATTCTTGGAGAACAAGTATGAGCTATAGCAAGGGTGGTAGTGCTGCGTCAGGGAGGTCCCTTTTCTTAAATTTCTTTACGCTGTTCTTGGGAAAATCACAGTTGGAACACATCACCTGGAACCTTGCTTTCAAATTCAGTTCACTGAAAATGCAGATATTCAGTGGTGTACTGGGATGGAAATAGAATCTCCATGTAATTGGGTCCATCGACGTTGGGTCCCTGTCCACATGGCCGTGGATTATCCTGAGAATGGGCATTGCAACAGGGAGCAGATTGTCTTTGCTGGAATCTGAATGCTGGCTGTTCTAGATCCGTACCACGTGATTAAAGAAAGCATTTGATTAGGAAGAAAAGAAAAAGAGCGAAACCTGGATGTGAGTCAGGGTGATCACACTGGGATAAGTGGTGTGCAGTGGAATCTGGAACTTGAATCTGGAGGAGAAGAAATTACATCTAATGTGTGGGAAGAAATAAGGACAGGTCCAAAGAAGGAAAGGATAGACGTCAGTTCTAGATTACCAGACCTTTGAGAAATTTTCACACCCCTGAAGGTCGGTTTACTTAAAGCTCAATACAAGCACAGTACATGATTAGTAAGTTCTAGTTTGTCTATGAATTTGCACAAGACTTCAGCAGGGTATAAAAGTGTTCTGGAGCGCTGACTAATATTCAAGAAAGAAAGGAGATTTATATTTGAACAAGAGCCTGTAAATGACAACAGTAGAACAGCTTCCCTTCCATATTTTGCTTATAGAAAAATGGAGATGTGTTGTTGCTTGCATCAGCTTAGAAATGATAGGCATGAATTTTCCAATAGAATTGACGTAAGGTGAAGCTTTGGGTGCTGTGGTTTGCATTTGTCTCATCTACTATCTGAACATTTGGAGTTCACTCTCTAGAGAGACTGGAGGCAAAGATGTTGGATGTGATACAGTCAGTGTCCTACACGTCTACATAACGATTCTGTAATTTCATCTGATCCTTAAGATTGAAAAAGACCTCTAAATCATCTAGTCCAATCACCAACCCACCCTCACCATACCCACTCCCCATGTCCCTCAGTGCCACAACTCCATGGTTCTTGAATACCTACAGGGACAGTGGCTCCACCACCTCCCTGAGCAGCCCCTGCCAGTGCCCAACCACTCTTTCTGTGAAGTTTTTCTTAATATCCAGCCTGGGTATTAGGAAAATAAGTCTTAGCTGCTTCATTACCTATCAAGATCATCTAGGGTGAGAGGCTAAGGTGTAGCCTTTTCTTCCTAAACATCTGCATTAGGTTAGGTGATTGTACCATGATCATGTGCCTAAAACCTGAATCAACAGCTCTGGAAGTAACTTCACATCAATTAATTTTGAATCCAATTTTCTCTGATTTTTTTTTTTTTCTCTGAATTTTACCTTTGGATTTATTACTGATGTAGGGAATGCATGAGTGGTAGAAAGTGCAGGGAAGCTTTGGGGCTCCATGTGAGTTTTGAGGTTCCTTTTTCTTCTCTTGTCTTTTGAGTACTTGATGCAATTATTTCACCGTCTTGCTCAGCAACAACTATTTATAATTGTCACCGGTTTATGGGCCGATTTGGCCCAGTTCCGTGACTAATGGGGCGAGGGGCCCACGGACCCACGCCCCAAG
>JANHGO010006771.1:0-20919 GCA_024606505.1 Aquila spilogaster
CCAGGCTTACAGCCAGGTTACGTGGAAGTCGCAGGTCGACTTTTCACTCCAACTACTTACTTCTGAAATATGCTGAGGCTCTTCCCAGGACATGGCATATCGTTTCTGTGTTATGAGGAACAGTGATTAGAGGTTTTTCTCCATTGTTTCAGATGCATTCTAGGAGCTGGCACAGGTCATCGTGTAGCAGTAGCTAGTTCACAAATGTAAGATTCATTCTGATGGGAGTGGAAAGGGGTTGGCATCAAATATTCAATATATAATTAGATTGTAGCAATTGATATGATGTAACTGGAGCTGTATCATTCAAGTTGTATCCCGAAGTTCTAGTAAAGTTGTTACCAAAAATCATAACCAAGAAAACTCTCCAAACCAAATGGGGGCTTAGAAAGCCAACATTGGTTTATTGCAGCACTGGGTGCATGGGGGATTCCTCCTCCTAACATGCAGGACAAGGGACGAAAGCACACTCATTACATACACTAAAAAATGAATATCCATATAATTCCTGAGAAGTGCCTGCCTATTTCCAGGAAATCTAATGCATGTTCTAAGACACTGCAAAACTGCCTCTAGGCAAAGTGCTGAATTGGGGGAAGGATCTCAGGTGGGCTCTCCCTTTGCCAGCATATAGTACTGATGTTGAGAAACATCCTGCTTTTTTGGCACGAATATTGATCTTTGGGACCTCTTTGACACCCAGGCTTGTTTATCTTGTCTGCCCTTGCCCACCTCTCCTGGGGCTGCCAGGCCTCTGGCTCTGCTCAGGGCTGTCCACATTGAGATGGACAGAGCAGTTCTTCCCCTGTGCCTCCTGCCAGGAGGAGCAGCGCTGCTGCCATGGGCTGCTCTCCACACCCTGGGGGTTACCTGATGGCCTTGTCCCAGAGGTACTGCCCCCAGCATGGGAGCAGCTGAAGAACAAAGCTTTTACTGCCTCTTTGTGTCAACAGCTTTGGCTCCAAGGCTCGGACAAGCAACGGGACCTTCAGACTGAACTTTGTTCTTCACAGTGCTGCCCAGCTTCTCCTTGGCCCTGGAGAAAGCCTCACTGAAGGCACAGAGAAGCAACAACCTCATCACTAAAAGCAGACAGTTAAACCAACCCAGAGAGAATGCTTTGTTTAGAAGTGAGTATTTTGGAGGCAAGCTGCTTTTATTTCCCGTTTTATCCTTCATGTCTGGGCAAAGGGCCTCTATGGAGGCAGAACACAGCTGAAAGGCAGAGAGCACTGCCCTGCCTGCGTGACCCTGGCGGCATCGCAGGGCACCAGGGAAGGGGATGGGGGTGCTTTGTTCCAGGGCCCCAGGAGGCATCGGCCTTGGATGGCATCAGACAGCTGTTCTGGATCTTGCCATGAGACGGAAGCAGCCATCCCTCCCTGCTTCTGGATAAGGAGGCTTACACATAGCAAAAACCCATATGGATCCCATAGCGGCAGGGTTGCTCCTCAATTCCTATCACGTTCCACCCCGCTTTCTCCATGGGGAAGCATAGCCATTCTTCCAGTGCCAGGAGAGACCGTGGCGTGGATGTCACAAGCTGGCAGACACACTGAGGATGTCACAATTACACGCGGGCACATTTTATTCATTCTCCAGGTGCACTGTTTCTGCTCAACAGCCAAAGCTTTATTGATTCAAAACCATTACTCTTCTTCCCACCCCCACCACACTTTTTTTGCCTGCGTACGCCCTGTACCACCCCTTGCCCCCTCTTAGATTTCTGATTTGAGTATTATATCTGCTTGGAGTCTGTTTCCTCAGAAGAAGCCAACTGACAACTCATTCTTTTTTTTTTTTTTTTTTTTTTTCTTTTTTCTCTCTCAAGAACCATATAAATTACATGCAAAACATTGTACATAGAGATTAATATCAAAATGCAATACAGATCAGGTGCACTTTAAGCTGGACTCTAGGATATGGCAAACACACCAGGGTACATATTGCTTTGAAACCACCTTTTTTTCTTTTTTTTAATGTCATGCATACCACATAATATTCAGTCTTTTGTTTTGTATTTTTCTGTTTTTATACAAAAATACCAGTGCTTATTATACTAGTTACTGGAAAAGAAAGAAACTCAGCTCTGAGTGCCCTCTTCAAATAAAAATTCTGTTGTGAGAGCGCTGGATAAATATATATACACACACAAACGTTGGTTTAATACTGTATATATATATAAATATATATATATACACACACATACATATATATATAAATATATATATATATAATTAAGCGTAGGAAATAAACTAAAGGCAGTTTTAGCCATGGGCTTCTTCGAATGAAAACTGGTTTTCTTTTCATTGAGCAGGACGATGAGGAAGGCAGGAGACAGCCTTGGCAAAGAGGTGCTGGATAGGAAGAGCCGTGTGCCGCGAACCACGCTGGCCCCCGTGCTCCAGGGGGTGATGACTGCATGGCAGCTGGACACAGTGGCGAGGAGCGGCTGCTGGCGGTACGAGCATCCTTCCCCTGCAGGAATGCGCCGTGAAGGTGCTCAGTCCCCACAGTCACACAGCCTATGGCATCGAAGGTGCACTCCCTGGGGCTGGGAGGAGGCTTTCCCATCGCCCCCAAGTCCTGTCACAGCAAGAAGAGGTTCTAGAGAGGCTGAGTGCCGCAGGACATCCATCACGTGGTGAGGAAAAGCCAGAGGCTGCCCATGCTAAAATCTAGTTTAGTTTTTTTCCTTCTTGAGATTGTTTCAAAATTCTCCTCAAAGCTTATTGCACAAAACCTTTGAAAATTAAGTATAGCCCCTGTGCAAGTCAAAGAAAACCTCATCACAGAATGCAAATGCCTAAGGATGCCTGTTCAGCACTGCACACAGGACGTGATGTAATGTCTTTGGTACCAATCTGCCCATTTATTTCACAGAAAAACCACCACCACCAGAGACCCTACTATCATTAAGAACTGGATGCAAAATTATGTTCAGAGTGTTTTAATAACAAAGCATTCCAAGACAAGTTAACACAGATCACAGGGTATGACTTCGGTTCCTGTCTGGCAATGGCACGCGTGGCAGTTCAAAGCAAAAAAGAAAACCTCCCTTTCTTCCAAGGCATGTTGCAGAGCCCCCACAGTCCGTGCTGCTGACCATGCCTCTACAACAGAGCACCCATCTCCCCAGATGTTGTTTTTTTGTTTTTGTAATGTCTTCAATAACTTAACCCAATAGTAATCTTCTGCCAGTATATCACTGAAACTAAATAGGAAAAAGTACTTCACATAAAAGATGTACGCACAATAAATGCTTTACCTTAAGCAACCAGCCATACCAACATAATTTTTATATATATAAAAAAAAACATTTGTCATCCAGCTAACATCTAGTATAAAGATGGCTGCTCAGAGAAAAGGAAGCTGACTGGCATTGATGGCAATACACCATCACTGGAAATTGCCATCACAGGCAGGAGCCGCTGCAGATGCAGGACTCTAAGATTTTTATTATTTTATTTTATTTTATTTTTACTTTAAACAAAATACATATGGCTGACGTAAAAATATCAGTTTCTGATCTAAAGAAAACTATATATTTTTTTGCATAATATTTATATATAGTCATTTTTCCTCCCCTTCTAATATGGAAACTAGAACAATAATGTATCAACTAATGAACAACCAGACCCCTATGGCAACCTGCTGGTCACAGGCCTCTGGGAGGGAATTAAGCACTTCCAGAGTTGGCTTTGTGTTGTTTTTCATTGGTTTAAGTCTTTTTTTGTTGTTGCTGTTGTTGTTTGTTTGTTTTTAAATAGGTCTGAGGTAATAAAAAAAATATCAAAAGGAAAAAGAAAAGAAATAGCACCCTCCCTCCCCCAACACATATAATAAATATTTATGTAAGCCTATAAGATTTTTTTTTTGCAAGTATTTAAAATAGAAAAAAAAAGATCTTTTGAGCAATGTCACCTTCAGTATGGAACCAAACCTCACAAGCACCCTTTTTCCCCACCACCACTGCTGTACAGCCAGGCACGCTGTGCCCCGTCCTGCTCACAGCATTTGTTCATCTTGCGTGCAGAGGAAGGGGAGGACAGCAACGGGTTTGTCTGCATGGGCAGGGGCTGGTGCCTCGACACTGAATTTGCTAGTTAGATGGGCAGTGGTGGCAATTACTCCTCGCTGCTGGCAGTGTACAGAGCCCAGCCTTCACCTCCCCCTTGGCAGCACTGGGCAGGGTAATGGGGCCCATCCTCGGCACCTGGGTCCTTCCCTCCTTCCACCCCAAGGAAGGGATGGGTCAGTGCTGGGCTGGAAACAAAACAAAGACACTTGGTATTTGCTGTTGTCATTAAGGAACACTTATTTCTTGGCAAAGTAGTGGGCCCTCGCGTGGCAGGCGGTGCTGCAGGCAGTGCTCAGAGAAGGCACGGGAGATTCTGCTGTGCGTTCTTAAAGAAAAGAAAAGAAGAAACCAGCCAGCCAAACCAGCCAGCCCACCCCCTCATGGACACCTACAGGGACAGGGGCCGGGCAGACAGCACAGCTAGTTACCGCCATGTTCTCTCTGCTTTCAACCAAACCAAGTGGGACAAAGGACAGAAGGCAGCACACAGCTCTTTTCAGGCCGGCACACTGGGGGACAATGAAGGGTACACTCAAAGGGAAAAAACTAAGCCCAAGCAAAGCAAACTCCTGCCTCCTGCTCTGGCTTTACAAGACGGTTAGAGCCAGGACACATGGAACATCTGCTCCACAACTCAAGGCTCTTGCCTTGCAGAGGAACAGTTACTATGGACCAAGGGGAAGCAGGACGCAGGGTGAGGAGATGACCTCCAACAAGCAGTGAGCAAGGCCCACAGCAGTTCTGCTAGAAAAGCTGCAGCTGACAAACCAACCCAGCACCAACATCAGCTGCAGTGGTGCTGCAGAAACCAAGGGGCCTCCCAGTGGCCAGGGAGATCCCTTCCCTTCTAGGGCACAACCCAACTTGTCCTTTTTATGATATGAGAGCTGCCCCAGCCTCATCAACAACACTTATTCTCCATTCACACTTTGGAAGTGACATGCAGAGCTGCAGGGTACAGCTGGAGCATTCCCTGGGTTCCTCAGCACCTACCACAGCTTGCACTGCAAGGCTGAGGATCACTCAAGCCCAGGAGTACAGACAAGCCAGAACAGGCAAAAGTCCCTCTGCTCCTGACAGTCGGAGCTGCTAAAGCTTCCCAGAGCTCTCACCAAAACATTTCACAGGTGTTCACAAGCAGAAGAGATGCATTCCTTCAGCTTCTCCAAAAGAAAGCAGCCCATTCCTCACTGCCATCTGTTTTTTCTTCACCACACTTGAACTGCCATTCACCTCCACCTTACTTCATGGGGGGCAGGAAAAGAAAAAAAGGAAAAAAATAAAATCAAGCCCTCACATCCAGCCAAGCTGCCTTCATTCCTTGCCTACCAGAGACTGTTTTGGAAACAGAGAGCAATGTGTGCACGCAAGAGGAGGAGCTGTAAAGGCTGGGTACCATTTGTCAAGGTGGAAGACTGGTGTACATCCCTGTCTGAGCAACCTGTGAGTAAACACCTTTCTGGTTTTTTTAATTATTATTATTATTATTATTATTTATTTTTTTTTAGCTTTTCGCACTACAGTGCTAACTCCCCCAACTTCCCACTGTGAAGTTACTGGGGAGCAAATCCCACAAGCAAAGAACAAACCCCCAACATTGGAAGAAAACCTTAAAAATCACAAGTGGAAAAAGAAAGTCACAAGTGCACCTCAGCCCTCAGGCAGGGACCGTGCATATAAGACTATAACAATTCGAGCTTCCTTGGAACATGCATTTTTCAACATGAAAACCCTCTGCAGACACATGGAGCCCAACTCTCAGAGAGGAAATAACCTGGCTGTCTCACTTGGGTGAGTACCACTGAAAATTAGGGGTGAAGATGCACAATTTTGGCTTAGCCCCCCCTCCTAATACTCAGCATCATGGTACTCTGGTTCCCACAGCTAAATCACTGAAAAGAAAAGAAGAAAAAACCCCAAATGATATACATATGAGCAGTTTGACACGAAGTGACTGCAGTGTGTGATCAGTTACTGATGCCAATGTCACACTGGACGTGGGGCAAAGGTGGAGGAGGAGGGCGGGGGGGAGTCGAAGTTCTAAGGTCAAACTGATGTCTCCAAGCTGTGAAAGGGGCTTTCAGGCTCCGCAAAGTTGACCTCGGTTTGATCGCTGTCCACTGCATTGTTATTTCTGTTGAGGGATGAAGATCCACCCAGGCTGCCCCCACCTCGCTTTTTGAGTCCGTCAGTCTCAGGGTCATCTTCGGCGCTGTCAAGGAATGGTGTTTGAGGCTCATCTTCCTCCAGGATGAACTCTGGATGAGTCATGAAGTTATGAATGGAGCTTCTGGACTCAGGTTTCTCGAGGCCTTCGTACAAGGAGCTACGGAACGCATTCACCACCTTGATCTGCCAGCAGGCGAGGGTGCAGAGCATGGGGATAAATAAAAAGAAGGGTTAGTAGTGGCCATGAGAGGCTGGAGCTCCCGGGAGAAAATATGAAAAAAACAAAGGGACAATAAAACAAAAAGGACAACAACAACGATCACCACCACGGAACAGACAGGTAAGTCAAAATGAGAAATCTATGGTGAACTAGGAGGGCCAACATGGACCAGACTTGGCACTAGGTGTGTGCTGGGGAGTCAACCGACTATGGGGCGACTTCAGAAGCTGCAAGAAAAGACAAAAAAAACTCAAAAAAAAAAAAAAGAAACGAGATCACTTTGAATGAATGGAAGCCAAAATGCATTAGTTGTCATTATGTGTGCGCACGCATATCTGTGTGTATAAACAAGGACAAAAAAGTGGCACTACAACTCAAAAAAGAAGTGGGTTAGACAAACAGCGGGTTCGCTTCAAGGCAAAAAAAACTACTGTGGGAGCAATGCGTTCGTTCTATCTCATTTTTTAGACCTACAGAAAGGAACGGGCTTTAACACGGTGTCACAAACTTTCCAAGCCCATGTGAAGCAGTAGGTCCAAACAGATGCCATGAACAGTAAAACAGGACCCAACAAAACATGCAAGGAGGAAGCCAGATGCGTGTGAGCTTCCCTGCACTGTGGCCACTGAGATCCTGGGCTGGAGCACTGCATCCTGCCCTGCACGCACAAAAAATCCCAAACCTTGCTAGAAAGCCTGGCCGCTTGCTGCTCCTGCAAAACCTTTGGGTTGCCAGTGATGCCAAAAGCAAGTCATGACAAACAAGAGATCCAAAGCCCGGATTGCATAGTCGGGGTCCTGATGTGCTGCACTGGGAGGGAGGGAGAGGTCTGGAAACGAGCCAGGACATGGCCAGCACCAAATTTGCTGCATTTGCCAGCCCCTGTGGAAGTGCAGCCCTGCGCTCTTCCAGTCCCTCCTTGCACGATGGGTGACAAGCATCAGACCCAGGGGATGAGGGGGCAGCACTGCCAGGGGCTCAGCAGGCGGCTCTCCCTGCAGCCCCATGCCCACACACCATGCACAGGGCAACCAACGCGTGTACCTGCGGGGCTCCAGCTCTTGCAGATGACTCAGGGCTGCAATCACTCAGATGTCAAGAGGCATAAACTGAATGAATGCTGCAGTATGCAGACTGACAAAACTGAGCTGAAGAAAGAAACCAAGCTGGGAAAGACCTAGTGAAATAGTGCTCCCTGCTTTGCTTTAGCGCAAAGCCAAGAGCCATGCACCACACAGGGCCCTCCAAAGCAACTCTCGGATGACTCCATGGCAGCTCCCATGGATACTCTCCTTGCTGCCTCTCCCTCAGTGGCCCCATCTTGCCGGGGCTCACACCAGCACCCTGCTGGCTCGTGTCACCCTCCCTGTTCCCTGGGAACTGCCTTGGCCATCAGTGACCCCTCCCCACAGCAGCACTGCTCCTCCTGCTCCATCTCCAGGCTCAGAGAAGAAAGCAGTTCCCACATCTGAGAAACCCCATTCCCCTCCTTCAATATCTGCTGCAGAACAAACAGGAGGAGAGCCGCAGATCACACAGAAGGGATGTTTCTCCTCAGCATTCCCATGCTGCATCCTTTGCAGCCTCCCCATCACACAGCAGGGGGAGCAATGAGCGTGCAGAGCTGCTAGAGGAGAATGAGTTATGTATCCCCTTTCAAGCTGATGCTGTAAGTGTATGCTGCCGCTTCTTCAGGAATGGGCTGCAGAGCTGGGGGGCAAGCAGAGATGGCAGCCCTCGGCCTGTTGACACGTGGCCCGACTGGGAGGCACATCAAACCCAGCACAGCCAGAGGGAGCCTCCAGGGATCACTGGTCTCAGCTTTAATAGCACCCACAGAAGCAGACCAGAGAAGTTACTCAAAGATGACTCTCACGCCTGAAACTCTGGAGGTTTACCTGCACAATGCTCCAGGGTTCCCTCAGCACAGGGGATGCACTTTTGAGTCCGCTCCACACAGGCTCAGAATGATGCTGCTACCCCACACCAGGGCATCCCCACAGATGCAGCACATCCCAGCTAGAAACAAAGGAGCCAGCTCGGAGCCCACGAGCTGAATGGCAGACACTCACGAGGAAGTACTGCCACGATGCTGGAGCACCAGCTGGCCTGTGAAAATTGAAAGTTTCTGTGGCTCGGAACAGGGACTCAGAACTGTTTGCTGCATTAGTGACCACAGCAACGTTCTAGATAAAGTCAGGATTTAGCGTGAACGCACAAGACAAGGCACTGAGCAGACCACTTGGTACTGAGACCAATGAAGCTGCACTTCATCAGCGCCCCAAGAAGAGCAACTGCAAGCACTGACTGCCCTAACGTAGTGTGCAAAAGCCACAGAGAACCAGCCTAACCCCGCTAAAGAGTGCCTCAGTGCCTGCCAGCACAGCAGGGAGTGTGGCATGAGCTCTGGCAGAGCAAGAAGCAGCCTCACAGCTCTCCTTTCCCCACCACTTGCAGCACAGGTGAGCCCAAAGCCCACCTGCCACCCCCACGCCATCTGCTCTGCCAGAACAGCAGCTTTCCTCATATACTCTCATTGATTTAACCATCTCTTAAACAACTGTTGCAAGATTAATTCAAGCTGTTCCCTTGTTAAAAAAACTTCACATAACTTCTGCGTTTACAGTTCACTCTCATTTCACACCATCTCTGCAAAGAGCTGCAAAACCACTGCACACACTGAGGTGGAAGTGACATCTCCTGCACAATGCATCATGACTGCTGGGCCCCACTGCCCCAAACCAGGTCTGACCACACATGAGGTGAGCTCTGCAAACCACCTCTTGGAGGGCCCTCCTGAGATCTCCCTTTCCTCCATTGGCCCCAACAGAGCACACAGGGCTGCTGAGATCCAGCCCTGGAAAACTCATCCCAGAAAAGAAGTGGAAGACAGCGGGACACTGTTAATCTGTACGGAGGGAACTGGAGGCTCAGAGGAAAGGAAGGAAAGCAGCAAAGGGAATAGAGAAAAGTCTAGATAGAAAACAGAGGGAAGACTTAGCAACTTGGGTTAGCTGTTGGTGAAGTTGTCTGCTGCCTGGAAGGACACTTGCTATCCAAGTTACCCATCCCTCTGCTGAGTAACAGGCAGAACATTAATCCACAGACTGCAAAAAAACTGCATTGTGATATTGCCCAACCAAACCCCCAGCCCTGAGACCCCTCTAATGGGTTTTCTTCCAGTCAGAATGTCTCAGTGGTACAGAGATGCAGTCAGGAACAGAAGGCAGCTGTACTGCTTCAAGAACACTGGGGTTAAATGAAACTCAGGCATCACTATTGACTAAATAGAGAGAAAACAAAATTATCCAGTTTTCTCCCACACTGCATAAACACTGGAGACTGAAAGTTGCTCAAAAAGTCACCCAGGGTATTTCTTTAGTGAGAAGAGAAGAAGGAAAATGACTGTGCAATAAAAAAGCCAATTATCTGAGAAAGATGCACTGCCTACTCACAGCCCTGCAGACAGAATCCTCACTCACGTGCTTGCAGGCCATTACACTGCTTGTAACAAACAGAGGGCACTGTAACGGAGCGGGATTTGCTTTGCTCTGGAAACCCATCGCTAGATGCAAGATCCAGCTTTGTCCAGCCGTGTTTTCCACCTCTATTTGCATGCAGAAAGCTGCGGGCACAGAATGGAGCAGCCAGCCGGGCCCCACTGAGCTGCTGCACAGGGTGGTGATGCTCTGGAGCCACCAGGGGACAAGTGGAGCCCCCGTGCCATCCCCTGCAGAGCTGGGGACACACTTAGGTGCACTCCTCACCATGGCAGCGTTCACACTTACGTTGAGTTGCTGCACATGTGCGCAACCCAAGGTTTTCTCCAGCCTCAAGGTTGGGCTCTGCGGGGCCCTGGGGGTGCAAGTATCCCAGGTTGGGCCCTCTGCCCCATCCCACAAGGCATGCAGGTTAACCCTGGGACGTGGAGGTTGCTCACTAAACCAGTGGGCCTGGCTGTGGGTGAGTGATGTGGAGCACCCAGCTGCTCCTGCACTGCTGAGTGCGGCGGGGAGCAAACCCCTTTGTCACTCACACACATGTGAGAGGCAGAGAGCATGCAGGCAGCATGGCCCCGCAGCCCAGCCGGCCCCAACAATGTGCTGACTGCTGTGGGAAGGGCCGAGAGGTCACTTAGCTTCCAAATGTAGGGCTCTGGAAAAGCAACCTCTCCACCAGCTCCTGGGGATGGGCAGAGCCGTGCTGCAAAGAACCGGCAGCATTTGGGCACAAACACCACTGCCTTCTCACAGCAGTGCTCTCAGTTGCTTAGAAATGCACGGTCCTTTCAGCCAGAACCACCAATTTTGCACCCCCCCCCTCTCAGGAGGGTGGACTCATATGTCAGTCCTGCAAATGAGAAGAGGTGAGAAAAGAAGGAAGCAACAAGGAATGGGGTGAGGGAAGGACCAAGAAGTACCACCAACTTGTTAAATACTCGACAGCCTTTTTTTTTTTTTTTTTAAATAAATAAGTAAATAAACACCATCTCCCACCCCATCCTTCACTTTAGAAAACAGTGGGTCAGAGGGAAAGAGAGCAGGCTGGGTCAGGTTGTGCAGTGCTCTGTGGTTATTAGAAGTCATGCATTGTAATAGACTATCACTCACTGCCCGCAGGAGGAGATGCAGCAGCAGCAACAGCAGAAGTGGTGGGAGTGGAATTGACGGAGGAAAGAGCTACATGGGTTGGGCTAGAAACATTTTTTACATCGTGGTGCTGGCTCACGATGGAAGGCTGTCTCCTGAGGGCTCCCTGCAAAGAGGAGGCGCCGGTCTGGAATGTGTAAACTACGTCCATCTGCAAAGAATGAGAGAGTGAGATAGCATCGCCCCAGCCAGAAACAGGGACAGGGGTTAGGGACAGAGGGAGCGGGGTTTGGGCAGACATACAGGGATAGGAAGGAAGAAGGATGGAGAGGTGGGGGAGGAAGGATGAGAGAGCACCACCCCCCCAAGGACCCACTCACACAAACCCACACGGGTTTGGTCAGTGCATGGGGGCAGAGGGGAAGTGGGTTTCCAGTCCTCGTGGGTGCGAGAGGGTTACGGTTCGTTCCACCACCAAGAGAGGAGGCGAAGAGGAGTGGCACGGGGAGCAACCCAGGTCATCCCCAGAGCTGCAGGAAGAGCAGAGACAGAGAGAGGACAGCGGAGGTATGAGCTGGCAGCCTGGAAAACTGCACTGGGAAAGAGTTCATGGTCCCTCAGCCCCACAGGGCTGGGTCCTGGAGTGCAGCAGGTACACAGGGCCGTAGCACTCTATGCATTCCACAGCCTCTCCCCCAGAATAACACAGGGCTCAAAAGCAGAGCTGGTAGAGTGCACTGGGAAGCAGCCAGAATGCTGCATCCATGGCACACTCTGGAGCAGCAGGGACCAAGCAGTGCTCAGAGGCTTCCCTGACTCATGTCCCCTTGGCTGTCACCTGCCCTGTGCCAGCCCCTTGCTGCTCCTCTGGGGGAAAGGACACTTTTCTGCAGATCCACGTGCAGCTCTCATTCACCCCACAGATGACTCACACCCTGCTTTGCTCCTTGCCCGGTCTGACCCTGCCCCGGCACACCAGGCTGGCCACAAGGAACATGACCTGTTTAAAGAATGCCAGCTGGGGACAGACTACCCTAAGATGCTCAGGGTTGACCTGCTGCTGCTCCACTTGACACATGGGACACCACAGCCAGAAAAGACATGCTCAAGAGGTCTCAGGATTTGCCAGCAGTTGCAGTGGAGAACAATGCTCCTGGACACTGCAACAGGTCCACCACAGCTTACAGGAGAGAGAATCCAGAGCCCATGGGCACAATGCACAGGCACAGAGCCAGCAGTGCGCCTGGCTTCCGGCTGTCCATACCTACCAGGACATCGGGATTGCTTCCTGACCTGACCTGGGACTCCCAAGGGCACCTCAGCCCCTGCCAGTATTGCCCTTCACTTTGAAACCCTCAAGGCAACATCTCAAAGCCAAGCTAACACAGAGTGAGACAGCTGCCACACTAGCTCCAGTCCCTGCACTTGGGCCACTTCAGTTGACTTGATTTGTTGCAAGGCCTGAGAAATGGGAATGAAGGGTGACGCAATAGCCCCAAGACCTACAGCTTTGCTCCATGAGGCAGCTCCATGCCGGCCTTCAAGGGAAGAAGGGCAGAGACCTCACTGCAGGAGCTCTCCCTGCCCCAAGCAGCCAATCATCAGGGAGGCAGGGTGGGGAAAAAACACAACAACAAAAACACCTTTCAGGGAAAAAAAAAAAAAAAAAAAACTGATATAAAAACCATATTAACCAATTCTCCTCCCTTTCCCTGCTGCAGGGCCAAAAACAGCAGGCACGGAGCAGGAGGGCTGGCAGGGAGGGATGGCAAGAGCCCCCCAAGGGCAGCAGGAGATGATGCTCACCCACAGCCATCCCCCTTGGAGCATGACTCTGCTGAGAGGAGTGAGGGGGCCAGGCTCAGCCTGAGGTCCTGAGCCCTGGGGCTGGGGAGCTGAGCTCAGAGAGCACAGCCAGCTCTTGGAAGCACCAGCAGTCTTCTGGCAAGGGGAATACGCCTTCCCCAGGCATCTCAGACTGCCCAAGGCCAATACCAGCTTGCATCAGCCCAGAATGGAAGACAGCCCTGCTATAAGAGCCCCAAGGGCAGAGCAGGATAGATCTCGGTGCTCCATGCTGCAGCTCCACCAGGCTCAATCCTGCTGAGATCACTGTAGCTCCAGCACTGCTCTGCTACCAGCAAGGTGCCCATTGGCCCCGTTCTGTGTCAGAACAGAACCTGTACCACCCCCTGCCTGCCCCAGGGCTGTCCCAGAAAGTCAGGCTGTCTTGGCTTCCCAAAACCTAGTTTCCCAAAACCAGGACAGACCCAGAAAGGCACAGGTGGTAGGAGAGGTGCCCAGGAGGTGATGGCATCCTCTGAGCGGTTGGCTGTCACCTCTTTCCAGGCGGAGCCCCTGGAGAAGAAGAAAGAGAAATAGAGAGACGAAAGCCCCACAGGACCCGCTGCCCCACATTACCTGCGTCTGTATCCTGTTGAGACCCCTGAACCACAGGATCTGCCCACGCCGCAGCTCCATCTCAGCATGGTCGATCTCATCCACGTCCTCTGGCAGCTCTTCCTCTGGGATCTCCTCCTTGGTGATGCCGTGCCCAGCTTCCTTCAGGAACTTCAGGTGGCTGGTGGGGACCGTGCAGATAAGCTGGGAGGAGGCAGGAAGAGCAGTTCAGCTGAGACATCCCACCTCAGGCAAGTGGGGAGGGAGCGAGGAATCTACCAGCAGCATCCTCTCTGCTGGCATGGGGTTGCGATGGAACATCACCATCCCCAGCCTTGAATAAATGCTGGGGAGAAGCTGAGCGCTGAAGCAGTGGGAAAGGAAAGGCAGGCTTGACTGAGGTTACAGCCAGGCATGGAGGAACAGCGGTTTGGTTTTCATACAGGCTGGTTCTTACCTGGCCCCAGAGGAGCTCTCCCACTCCAATAAAAATACACCAGAACCACTGGCTCAGGGTGAGCCCGGAGCAGCTGAATGGCTTGCCACCAAACTCCACAATGATGATCTACAGCACAGGAGATCACAAGTCACACACTGGAAGCTTAGAGGGCTACAATACTCAGTAGTCACGGGAAGAAAAGGTCCTCCAGACCCATAGATCTTCTCCCCCTCCTTGAGATGAGGGTTGGAGCCTCCCATCTAGGCCAGTAAGGCTACCAGAGATGCATGCTGGCTGGCCAGCCCCAGAACCTCCCAAGTCACTCCAGCCCCTAAATGTCAGGTTTGGGGTCACTGAGAAGCTGCTGGAGAATCAGGGGAAAAAACAGAGTTGTGGAGAGGAACTGCAGCACACACAGGTCCTCCCTGCATCACTGTCCCCTCCCAGTCCCACCATTCATCCCTTTTCCCCTGTACTGCTCCTACACAGCCTCACCTGGGCTGCAAACGTCCCCAACACCACTGTGCAGAAGATGGGGTTGCGGTAGATGGCCTCAAAGACATTCCTCTCCCCGTGGATCTTGCGCGCATTGATCTCATTGAATAACTGCATCATGACAAAGGTGTTGAAGACGATGGTGTAGTGCTCGGTGGGTGGGGAATGCAACGGGGCATTCCGGCCACTGTCGATGTCAAACAGCTTCTCCCCTAAGCAGACAGAGGCTTTTTGAGGTGGGTCACAGGCAGGGAGAAAAGGAACAGGACCTCATCTTTTCTGCACCGGTGGAGGTGGAATTTGATTCTCAGGCTCTCAGTGAAGATCCCTTGACCCAGCTGGACTCTCCCACACCAGCCCCACTGAACCTTCATTTCCTTAAAAAGGCCATAACAATGCAGAAAATTTGCTTCCCTGGCTGAAACCACCAGCCACTGAGGTACAAAACAGACCCATGCACTCAGCATAAGTCCTCTGACAATCACACCACTGCTTCCCATCTGTTAAATAAGCTCTGTGTTGGCCAACATGAGGTTCCTGGGTGACAGCTCAGAACATGCAGCCCCCAGCACCAGCAAGGGACTGGAGACAGTCCGCCCCTTCCCTCCACCCTCACCCTCCATTTTCTTGGGGTCTCAAAGCTCACCCACAAAAAGCAGTGTGAAAATGATAGTCAGCTGGTAGACCGCATGCCCCAGGATGTTCTTCATCATGGTGCGGGAGATGAGCGGCTTGTTGCGGCCGTACGGCTTGCGGAGCAGCAGGGACTCAGATGGGGGTTCTGTGGCCAGGGCTAAGGAGGCAAAGGTGTCCATGATCAGGTTCACCCACAGCATTTGCACAGCTTTCAAGGGAGAATCCTGCAAGGAGAGCACACAGAACATGACATACCAACTAAACCAGCTCTTTTTCATATCTATTTTGAAAGGGGCTCCGCTCTCCTCCTGCCAAGAGCAGCAGCCCCGTACCTGGGTGATGCAGGCGCCCGTGAAAGCCACAATGACAGCCACCACATTAACAGTCAGCTGGAACTGCAGGAACTTGGAGATGCTGTCATAGACGTTGCGACCCCACATCACCGCCTTGACGATGCTGGTGAAGTTGTCATCTGTCAGGATGATGTCTGAAGCCTCCTTTGCGACATCGGTGCCTGCAATACCCTTAAGGGCCAGGGAAGAAGTGGGCAGGGTAAGTCACAGAACAAGCTCCATGCCCAGCCCTGCAATGCTGCTCCTTCCCAGAAACTGCAGCATATCAAACACACCCTGCAACGCCCTGCAAGGAGACGGTTCCCCCATGCCTTTCTGTCTCTTGAGATTTGCAAGACCTCTCTTGGATGGGGACCCCCTGACTTTTGCAGGGCACGAGCTTCAGAAAGAAGCTGGGCAGAGCAGCACAAGGTTGATGTTTGATTGCTGCTCTGGGGGGATGCAAGCAAAGCCCAATGGTCAGCGTCTGATCCCACATGTGGGGGGCACAGAGCTCCGCTGCACAGTTCCCAAGGAAGACACCCTTCTGTTGTTCCCCCACGGGCTCCAGAACTGCACTTCAGTCTATAATTCCTGCTGTCCCCTGCATGGGCAAACATCAGGCTCTGTCCAGCAGCTGGCTCCTGCTCACAGATGTAAACTTGAGCAATCCACAGGAAAGCAGTTACACCCCTCAGCTCTTGTTTATTGCTTCCTTCAGGCAGGACAAAGCAGATCAGGGTTTCTTCACTGTAAATCAACTCCAGGTCAGTGCTAGCACTGTGCCTGGAGTCTAACCTGTCCATTGTGAGCCTGGTGCACAGCTACAGAGATGAACCAATGCACACCAAGATCCTTTCCAGACTGGCCCAGTGTAAAGCACTGGTGCTGCACCAGTGCCATGCCACCTTCAGCCTCACACTGTGCCCCTGCAGTGGGTCAGAGAAACCCACCCCAACCCAGGCTATTAGAGGACTGTTTTCCAATTGCTTGCTAGCAGTCCTAGAAGGTTCCTGAGAACTCACTCCAACCTCCAGAGAGGTTTATTTCTCATTTTTAAGTCCTTAATAAAGATTTGGAAAAAGAGTTTCACCACCACTCCAGAGAGAATTTAAGTGTTCACAACAACCAAGTAGGTCCTCAGTTCCTCTCCCTGGAAAGAGAGGGTCACCCCCCAAAGCCAGGGAGCACCCGCTGGCAAACCCGCTGCCCTTCTGTACCATAGCAAATCCAACGTCAGCTTTCTTCAGAGCAGGTCCATCATTGGTCCCATCCCCGGTGACAGCCACCACCTGCCGCTGGTCACCAACAGTGCTGTCGATAATTCCTGCAACAGGGGGCAAGGAATGCAGAGAACATCAGCTCTGAGGGCAGGCTGCAGCAGAGATCACACTGCAAAAAGCACCTGGACAGAGCAGCCCAGGGCACTTGGGGGAGAAGTGGCAAGCACCAGGAGCAGGCACGCACCCACCCACCTTTGACGAGCGTGTGCTTATCTGTTGGGGATGAACGGGCCAGCACACGCAGCTTGGGCCAGATCTTGTCCAGCTGTTCCTGTTCCACCTGCAGGACAGGGCGGGTGTGAGGAGGCACAGGGACCTCCAGATGCCTCCTGCCTCACCAGAGTGCGACCCCCAAAGCACCCGGACACCCCACAGCAGGGCTGCTCTCCCACCTCGCCCTTCTCGTTGCGGATGAGTCGATTGAACTCCTTCCCCTCCAGGCACAGGAAGTCCTCTCCAGGCAGGAGGATGCCACACTTAGTGGCAATGGCACGGGCGGTGTTGATGTTGTCCCCCGTCACCATGCGGACAGTGATGCCCGCACGCTGGCACTTCAGGATGGCATCTGGGACCTGGGGATGGGGGCAGGCAGAACACTCAGGCCATGGTCTCAGTGGGGCCACAAGCCATCTACATCCACCCATGGCTCAGGTGGGGGACAAGGTGCGGAATCAACAAGTCCCACCCAGATCCATCTCAGCCCCTTATCCCTGAGGGATGGAGAATCCCCCAGGGAACACAGCACCCCTGCTCCTGCCCTTGCAGCGCTGTTCAGAGCGCTTGCCCCAAGAGAAGGGAACCTCATTACCTTCTCCCCGCCATGAGGCACAGCTAGGCAGCCCACCCAAACGGGGGCATTCTGCTCGCCCCAACCCTGCACTGCTCTGACAGCATGTTGCTGCACTAATGGGTTTATCTATTATGGAGTGGTGGGGGAAGAGGATATTGGTGAGAAATTCGCAAATTGAATCACGACCTCCAGAGCCAGTGCAGACAGGACATCTGTAATGCAATTCCCAGACCCGGATACTTGAACATCTAATAAGGAAAGATGCAAGCAAGGCAGGAGCGTAGGGGCAAACTCCAAAATGCAATTAAGAGGCAGGTAGCAGAAGGCTTATTGCGTTAGGTCAGCTGCCTGTCTGGCACCCCATGACAGAGGCAAACAGAGGCAGCAAGCTGCAAGGTGAGGGAACCAGCTGGTCAGTCCTGCCTTCTCCAGCATTCTCATCACTCCTGCCCGGTCCCTCCCTGCACCAGATGACTGCACGTGGAACCAGTCAGGCTTGTGCAAAGAGCCCTGGAGCAGCGAGGGAGGGGAGTCCGAGTAGAAACAGGCTGCCACCAGGTCCTTCTACCTGTGCATCAAAGGGTAACACCAAAACACAGTAGCGTGAGGCACTTTGGGGATGGACACACAGGAGATGCTCATGCTTTTGTAAGGGGCTCATGCTCTTAAGCATCAGGAAGAGAGGCTACAAGACCAGGAGTAGGGCTGGGTGAGGGGCTGTCAGGGACATGCAGGGGCCACAGTACCTCTGGCCGCACGGGGTCCTCTATCCCCACCACAGCAATACAGGTCAGGTCAGACAGGATCTCATTCTCACTGTCCCAGTCAGGCTCAGTGTCAGCAGGGAAGTCACGGAAGGCCAGGCAGATGGTCCGCAGCCCATGGCACGCCATGGGCTCAATCACCTTCTTTACCATCTCATCCCGATCCTTCACTTTGAACATCCGAGGGTCACCATTCTTGTCCAGGATCTTGGTGCACCTAACAGGACAGAAGGGTAAGGGAGACTGCCTGTGGCATGCTGCCTGCTCAGCAGTCCCCTCCTTCTATCACCCAGTTTCCCCATCTGTAAAATGAGCACAATCTTCTCACCCAGTACCCCTACAGCCTTACCAAAGCCACCCTAAAAAGAGCTAGCGCTTTGTGTGGCAGCACCTCCTGATGCTCACCCTTTCCTTCCCCCTATCCTTAAGAGCTGGGAACCCTTCACTCTGCAGCTCCCCGGAACAGCTCAATGCTGCATTGAGAGCTTGAAGCCCATGGGGCAGGTGGACTGGGAAGAGGACCCAAACAGCGTGGGGGGACAGTTACTTGCGGAGGATGATCTCAGAGGCTCCCTTGCTGTACATGCGGAAGCTGTTGTCACTGTTCTTGAGCACTGTGCTCATGGACTTGCGCACTGAGTTGAAGGTGTAGACCTTGTACAGCTTCTCCTCTGGCACCTCGTTTCGCACAGCCTGATAATCCTGCTTCAGGTCCAGCACAAAGCCCAGCAAGGCACACTCTGTCTTGTTCCCCACTTGCCGGGGTAGCCCCCCTTCCTTCTCCGGTGGCTGGAGGAGAAAAGGAAAGGAAAAGCAACGTCAAACCTGGATACTGCAGGACGCAGTGCGATGGAAGCAGTAGGGATGGCCAACGGTGGGAACATAAGGCTGCAGTTCTCAAAAGCCAACTCACCAGGATCTTGGATGTGTAGGCAGAGTTGATGGCAACACCATTGACAATGAGGTCCAGGACCTTGGGCAGGATGGCTTCGGGGTCAGGGATCTGGCGGTAGTGGGTGTCCCCCACGTAGGCCTGCACCACAGTCATTCGGTTCATAGTGAGCGTGCCGGTCTTGTCTGAGCAGATGGCGGTGGCATTACCCATGGTCTCACAAGCATCCAAGTGTCTCACAAGGTTGTTGTCCTTCATCATTTTCTGCAGCATGACCAGGAAGGTTAAAGCCAAAAGCCTGAATTCCCCCATCATACTTCTCCATACCTGTCATGTCCCCACTGGTCTCACCTTCACCGAGTAGGCCAGGGAGATGGTGACCGCCAGCGGGAGCCCTTCAGGCACAGCCACCACCAGCACAGTGACACCGATAATGAAGAACTTGACGAAGTACTGGATGTAGATGGGGGTGCACTCCGCCAGCCAGGGCCGACCCTGAACCCCAAAGGTGTCGATGACAAAGTAGAGCACCAAGATGATCACTGTGATGGCTGACATGATCAGCCCTGGGAAAAGATGCCAAGCAGCAGGTGAGAGGACACGGGGATGGCAGGCAGGGCACAGCCCCCTCCCACTGTACCACCTCCAGAGAGAACCCCAGGGCGATGGCTCACCTGCCTTCCCGATCTGGACCGCCAGGCGCGTCAGCTTCCCTTGGAGCACAGACTTCTCCTTCTTGGGCACCTTCACCTTCTTCTTCTCCTTCTCCTCATTTTCCACCCCTTCCTGGCTCTTCAGGGGTTGGATCTCTAAGGCCACACCATCCTGAGTTTTAGCTACAGCCCCAGGGCAAAGTAAGACACCACATGTGAGTAGGACAGAGATCAGGGAGACCTGCAGGACACCGCTGAGAAATATGGTGGTGGGAGAGAGAGAAAACCCAGAGCACAAACCATTCTCCATGACACACACATCCAAGCACATGGAAACCTCTTGTCCCGGGGCCCTGTTGCCTCTCTATGGCGCAGTCTTTGCATCTATCCCATGCCCCAGCCCCGTGCAGGAAGGGTCCTGGGACTGATGCTGGCTATGGGTCACAGCGGTGCTGCCAGAGATCCCTGACCCGGCTGCTGAGCACAGGCAGGATGTCTCCAACCTTTCCACAGCAGCTTCACACACTGCAGCACAAGAGGAGCACGCCAGGTTTGCCCCAGAGCAGTTCCAAGTGCACCAGCAGACCCCATCCCAGTTGCAACACAGTGAGTTGAGCTTGGAGAGGGCTTCTCTCTGCTCTGCACCCCTCTTCTGTGGTTTAATTCCCTTTTTAAAGCCCTTCTGGAGAATCAGCAGGAATCTGTTTCGCACAGGAGCACTGGAGGGGTGAGATGGAGGGGGATGGTTAGGCATTCCAATGGAGTCAGAAGAGGAGTGAACCAGCTCCCACAGTCCCAGCCTCAAGCTGTCCACTACATTTTTAGGACCCAAGAAAGCCAGGCTTCCGTAACTCAGCTCCATGGCCTCCCTCAGCTGGGCTGGGAGGTGTGCAGTGGGACAGTAGAGCAAAGGCTGAGAGCTGCTGGGCTGGGGGAGCAGCGGGCCCAACCCAGCGGCCCCAGGACCCATCCCCTCCTGGCGGCCACTGCTCAATGGTCAGAGACAGCTCCAAGCTGCCCTGACACCTCCACAGTTACAACACGGACAAAACAAGCCCCCAGACACATCTGACAGGAAAGAAGGCAAAACTCAAACTACTGAGAGAGAGAGAGAGAGAGAGAGAGAGAGAGAGAGAGAGAGAGAGAGAGAGAGAGAGAGAGAGAGAGAGAGAGAGA
>JANHGO010006772.1:0-67522 GCA_024606505.1 Aquila spilogaster
TTATGATGAGGGTGGTGAAACACTGGAACAGGTTGCTCAGAGAGGTGGTAGATGCCCCATCCCTGGAAACATTCAAGATCAGGTTGGATGGGGCTCTGAGCAACCTGATCTAGTTGAAGATGTCCCTGCCCATGGCAGGGGGGTTGGACTAGATGACCTTTAAAGATGCCTTCCAACCAAAACCATTCTATGATTCTAAGACAGGTTTCCAGCAGAAAACCCTGTCTGTGGAGGGGTAGTCTCAATGCAAGTGTGATCAAACTAAAATATGAAAGTATGTTTTGATTGTGGCTATTTACAATGAGCCCTTTGAATCAACTTATCTTAACAATCTATCCCTCTCCACTGTGTGCATCTGTGCAAACATTTTTGTTACAGGTTTGCTTCTGAACACTAACTTGCTGACTCAGATACTTCTGTAATCTGAAGTTTTCCACACCTGAGTACTCAGTCTCATGTACTGAACATCACAGATAGATATGCTATATGGAAGAAATTGGTCAATTATCCTAGAAAATGTTTTTTCAGAACAAAGGTCTTGAATAGTGACAACTGACTTCTACTACCAAAACAATTAGACTACTTTCACAAAACTGTACATAAGCAGTTTATTAAAAGAGCAGGTTCTTATTTCTAAAGTTCTATTAAAATTTAAATTTAATTAAAATGCTTCTAGAGCCAAACTGAGGTCCACTTGCATTCAGGTTTGCTTAGAACAGAATCCAATTTTTAAATACTTTTCCCATCTGAAAGGGAAATTTAAAGCTGAAAACATCAAGAAAAGTCTGCTCTGCAAAATGCTCTACTCCAAGAAATTGACAGTTGACTCAGTAAGGATGTTGATAGTATCTCAATTAGGCAAGGTAACCTAGCTACTTGTGTATCAATGATCTTTGGAAAATTTAACCTAGTTGTTTCAACAACTGAAGAACCATCCTCCTTTTTTGGAGACATCTTCCTTTTTGGACACAACCATGCAGAAAGAAGCTGGTCCTATGCAGATGAAAAAGCAAAGGATATAGACACACATACCTGAGGTGACATCAAAGTTTTCTCATCATGTCTTCTCACTATTCCCATTAATTCTGTTAAACATTTTCTTCTTTGGTTATCCTACCGCTCACAGAAATATGTATATGTACTATAGAAACAGTGGGTATAAACATAAAGCTCATGCTTATGTTGGCATTCTTATATTTACAAGCAATGATCATTATACAATGCTTTGGTTGCCAGTAAAATTTCTGTCCATGAATGTTCAGTGCCTGGAGTAAAAGTTTTGAGGCAGGAACTCATAAATACTAATCTCATTTGTAATTCACTTTGGGTAGGTCATTAACCTTGTTTTGACTTCCTGTAGGTCCCTCCTAATGAAATTGGACTCCAATCTGTCATAATGAAGCATACAAGAGAAGAAAGCAGCAGATAGTACGCTTAGCAATAATAAATACAGTTTCTGGTATGAGAGGCAAATGGAGGCCAGGTGTGACTCCCTGGCTAGTGTGCCAACCACTATTCCAAGCAAGAACAAATCTGGTCACTATTTGACTAAAGGAAGGATTAGGAGAAACAAGCGTCAGTCCTAAAATACCTGCCAAATCTATAAAAAAAAAAGTATGCACTCGGAAGAATAAAAAAGCACTTTTTATTAGTCATAAAATAAAAACAGGCGTAGAACCCAAACCCTACTTCAACTGAAGTTGTGTCACTGACACCCATGGCAGCGGAAGGCATTTCCTGCACATGCTTTTGCACGCATAACTTGTATACATTGTTTTTGCCAGAAAACTAATTTTGGAATAATTGAATCTCTGTCAACCTGAGGATGAAGTGGGGACCCCAGGATCCAGCAGATGTATATGGGACTGCCAAACTAAATTTCTTAAATAAAAAATATTCCACTTGGGCAAATATGGAGAAATAGTTCATCAAAAAACCAAAATTAAATATGTTGTAAATTCCCCAATGACTTCTCACAACCTTTACTGCTTTAGTAGGAATACAGACCACAGTGTAGCATCTGAACATTGTTAAAAGATGCAGACCACACAAAGAGTTCAACAATACTTCCTTGGGAGAAAATATTATTGCTCCCAGTACTAGTCTCTTTGACCATATGTGTTGGTGGTTTAAGGAAATGTTTTTCCCTCTTTAGGAAAAGACTAGATCATTTCATTAATCCAAGATAATATGATATTTTACTTGGAGACATATTTTTTCATCACTTGCACAATGTTTTGTTAAATATACTCAAGTAAGCTCTGAGCAAATCAATGTAGTTTGAATTTCTCCAATCAAGACAAAGCCCAATGAAGAAAGATATCACAATCTCACTCTTGGAGATCACAAGAGTTTAATTTTCAGTTGGATTATAATTTTAGGAAGTTTTTAATAAAAACTTTAAAACTTGTATACAAATTGCCCAACATTAATCAAAGAAAATAGATCTTCAAACAAGGATGATACTTTGGACAAAACATTTTAAGTCAGTGACCCTGGGAGGAGGCAGTAAAGAAGGTCTTTCAGATGCTGTACAAAGCTTGGTTATGGAATGGTTCACCAAAATGAAACAGACTTCCTTCTCTTTTTTCTTCCTTTAAAATCAACTTTCTGTACCACCAAAAATTGGTTTCCTTGAACTAATAGACATTTCTACTATTACGCATTTATCTTGAACAGGAGCTTTGAAGGTAATGAACCCTTGAAAAGGTGTGCTATATGTATCATTTTCTGTCATCATTTGCATTATTCTTTTTTCATTCCATCATTACTTTTAAAGGCAGTTAATACAAAGAGCATAATAAACTTGTTTATGAGGAAAAATATTATTCAACATAATCAAAACCTTGCTATATGATTCATTTTCCATTTCATATATTTCAATAGAGATAATGACATCTGGAATTATGCAGTATATACAGGCCCCGATCCAAAAGCTTTTGAGAACCGTCTATGTTAATTTCAATTGGTCCTGCGTTGAGTCCCTAACCTATACCATATTGGCTCTATTTCTACTTCTAATTAATGTCAGAAGTAGTTTCTTGGTAACAAAAGGTATACAATGATTCACCAAGGATCCTGAAAAGTTGAATTTTTAGCCTTTCATTCAATTGGAAAGCAACATGATATGTTAGCAACCCTGACCTACCACTGCCTGCTGCTTTACAATGTTAATCCACTCTACCTTTCAGGAGCTCATTTTATTTTTACATAATTATTCCTAGCATTGCTTATCATTTAAATGCCAAACTGGCAACAAGAAATATAGATAAATTAATTCCCTTGCAGCTTTTATATAAATTCCAGCTGTGGTTATCATTTTCCTAGATTGTAAGAGTATGGCTCTTCCTGTTCTTGTGCCTTTTTTTTTTTTTTTTTAAATAGAAAGGGGTGCTGATCTTGGTTATGGAAATAACACTTTACACCTTCCTGTTGCAGAAAAAAAAAAATCTTTGTGATGGATTCCTATTTTATCTTGCCTGTCATTATATTATGGACTGACCCTTCAGGCAAAGTTCTGTCATGGTTACGCATTTGTCCTTCTGAAATTAGTGGGATTACTCACACGAGTAAATTGAATGGGATTCGCTCCTTTACCTTATACTGATTACAGTAACCGTTGGTCTGTAAAATAGCACCGACCATTGAATTTGGTCAGTTGTAAAAACCATCTTTGTGTTGTTACTGCACCAAATTTGGCCTGATATATTTCAGATGTAATACACTTGACATTGGAGGGGAAAAAAACCCACCACACCAAAAACTCAAACACACCAAAAAAAGTCCAAAAACCAAACATTAAACAAAAAACCTACCTAAATCCTAGACTACATTCCTTAAAATCTGAACATGAATATGCTTCTCTTTACAAACACTTTCTTAGCCAAACACTAATTCATGTGCCAATATTTAAATTTTTAGCATGACTGTACTTCGGTTTATGCTACCTGCAGGCAAATATGCATTCCCGTCAATCTTCAGCTCACCATGACTACAGAAATTAAGCCTCCCTCTTTACTACATCCAAAATAAACTGAAAAAGAATCAGTCTCTCTCAAGAAATATCTTGCATACAGAAAGTTGCAGCCAACATACAAATAATATCAGTTTTCACAGATCTTAAGGCTGCCTCCTGATTTAACTCTATATCTAGTTCCTTTTCTTCTCCCAGGATAAGGGGCCAAATGATGTAGGAAGGTATGAGGGCTACTGCTATTACAACAGGGACTATGCAGGATATAGCCTAATGATGGCATATCAGGGTTGAAATACGTTTCATATTGTGAGGCTAAACCCCTGCTTGTTTCAATAGAAAACCACTGTATCTTTATAAGCAACAATGCTGTACCTCTCCTGACCTTGGCACAAAGACGTAGTAAGTGTCATCAAACCATGTGGCCTTTGAAGTACTTGCACTACTTGAAGTCCTTCTGAGTATCACACACAGCTCACCTATTCCTACTTGTCAGCACCTTTGTTCAACACATACTGATTTGAGTCCATAAACTATCTGGCACTTGAAGTCATATTGCTTAAAGCACAGTTCAGTAGCTCAGGAGATGGGCTGATTCTCAGTAACACATTCTTTAAAAACTAATTTTATAGTATCAACATTTTTATAAATCTCTTTTTGCCCCATATTTCAGTGCTTGAAACATGCAAGAAGTTCCCTTCACCGCATTATCATGTAGACATTGAATGATAATGTTTCCCTGGAATGACTAAACTCACTAACAAAATCACTTCTTTCATACAACACATTTTATATGTTTTTATCAAAAACATTTAAGTGGTGTTGAAATTCACCTTCATTACCAAAATTCCTCTAATGACATGATCAATAGCCCCATAATCTAAATCGTCCTTTTGTTCAAAGTGAAAATATTCTTTCTTGGGAGAAACAGCTTTAATAATTTCAAGATGTTATTGGAAAAAAGGCTACTGGCTTGAGTAGCCATTCTACTTGGCAAGTCCTCGTAACCAGTGTTCACCACACCCTGATGAGAAAGGAAAATAAATACTTGTCAAAGCTTTCATGTATTGGAAACTTTTCACATGTTCTCCACAGTTCTGATGCCTGTTTTATACATGCTAGCAAATCAAATTTGCATATTACTGCAGACATGAGTTACTAAAGCTTTCTTTTACAAGTTAAGGATTCTGTTTAAAACTAATAGCTTACTCTGATGCATGACCAAAGAAAGTCAGCAATTTTGTCAGGAAGCCAGAGACTAAATGAGCTGGGAGGCCAGTCAGGGAACTGGTTACAAAACCATATGGTGCTTATTTTTGAGAATAAGAAGTCAACGACTTCTTCAAATTCGAAAACACCTCATGATTGTCTGATAAGAATCACATTGCACAATGTGTTTCACAGATTAATTGCACCCCAGTCAATCCTAAGGAAGAAGATAGAGATACCTTCAAAACTTAAATTCTTTGCAAGAACATCTGGGTTAAGATCATGTTTCTTTAACATCCCTTCATATTATTATGAATGCAGAACATCAAAAAACACAAAAGAATTCTAATGCCATGCTCTGAAAACAACTTATATTGAATTCTGATCTTGAACACTGTACTCTAAATCATTGTTTCCTTCTTTCATTGCATCATTCCAGGATAGCCATCTGGACATTGCAGTTGCCAGTTCATCCCATATGCAGCCACACATGTTGGCTTCAATACACATCCTGGAATAAGTCATGACATGATAGTCAAGTATGGCAGCTACAGAGGTAGTTAATACAAGGTAAAATTGAAATACTTTTAGCTGGACTGTTCTTTTTACCTAGCTTTCCAGAACAGGCCAATTCATGTATCTACTACCTGGAGGACAGTGAAGGCTGCAAGTATTCTGCTATTGCTTTATAGCTCACTTCCCAAGTTGGTTACTGATGAGACACTTCTCCTCAGGTAAATTCCCACATACTAAAATGACACCATTTTTAATGGCTTCAAATAATGGGTCTTTACAAAGGAAAACAAATGACAGTACTAGAAAGAGGAGGAAAAATGCAGCGTTATAGTTATCACTGAAGAGAGTAAGGTAGAGAATAGCAGGTGCATAGAGGATTTTTCTCAGCACAACAGTACTTGAAGTGTTTTCGCACTATGGGACTCTCACAATTTGGGTAAGTTTTTCACTGTGTAAGCTGAGTATTTAAATTAATACATTGAACAAACCTTTGAGCCCCACAACACATATGCAGGCCTTCTGTATGCCTAAAGCCCACTGCTACACCAACACAAACATAGTGCAAGATGGGACATTCCGTCTAGGTAGCACACGTGGGGAGGAGAGGCAACCAATATCCACTGTTCATTATACGTGATACTAGATCAGCTCAGGCACATACAACCTGACCCAGAACAAAATACTTGGAAACGGTTCAATAAGGGGAATATTAAAATTTGCAAGACCTACATAAAATCTAAGTATTTCAATTCAAGTTTTCAACAGAAAATCAACAAAAATATTTCTTCCCCCCAGTGAAAAAGGCATAACTGGACTTTTCCCATTAAGAGAAGGTGATGGTAGCAAATTTCTTCTCAGCTCTGCTAAACATAGTGAAGTTTACATAATTCCCAACTCTGTCTTTAATCAGGCTCCAACATTACAAATTTAAAATAACTTGGACAACCAATTTAGCACATAACTGGAGATGCAAAAATCAAGAGACAAAGGTAGGCCCTCCCAGAAGAACATCAGTGTAGGCCAGCAAGTTTACAAACACTTGATATCATCAGTTTTACGTCTTTCATTGAGATTTAACTGCCAGAACCAGATCATTACACAAAAATAGACTTCCATTCAAAAAGAATAATATCCTTGTAACTAAAGAAATAAGTTGGAAGTGTGATCCCTGAAGAGATAAGGAAAGAAAAAGTTTAAGACTGATTACATCTTTACACATTTTGAAAATGGTCTCCCATCTTCTTAGGCATATCACCACTTAGACCTGCACTGTTCCAAAAAAAACCCCAAAAAAACAAAAAAAACCAAAACACCAAACCCAAAAAAACGCCCAAACCAAACCACCCAAACTCACAACAAAAAAAAAACCCTGGTAAAACTTGAACTGTTTAGACAATACTGTAGCCTATGCTCTGGTGGCAGACAAAAGAATTGCACCTTTATATGATCTTACCATTACACAGTGCATGACTTTTCCAGCTCAAACCTGAACTTAGTCTTCATCTAAAAATGGTAATCCTCTTAATGGTAATCTGTTAAAAAATCTACCATTCATATTGTAAAACAGTAACACAGAACACTTAATATTGAAATTAAACAAATCTCTAAATTTATTTTTCTTTTTCTATATTTGGAATTGCACACTCAATTCTTGTTAATTAAGCTCTAGGGATGAATTTAAGAGCATTTATAGATATCATTGTTAAAAAATGATGTTACTATGCTTATAAAAGTCACAACGCATAAAACATTCAAAGACAGAATGGTGTCTGGATAATATTCCAATTTGTGGTTTCATTACTTATGAAAGACTCTGCTTTATTACCCCATAACACATTGGTAAGAATTCCCTGACAGACTTGCAGTGGCTTCAAGGAAAGACAGCCTTTATTACTATAACATCTATTACTTTTTCATTTGTTAGAGTAATAACAGATATTATTTGTATTTTCTCTGCACATCAGTTATTTGTAAATGCTGTTGTATAATCTACACACCTTAAAAATGTAAGGTTCTGCAGGATGAGTCATTTCCACTTTACCTCCAGCCTCAGCTCCACAATCACTGATCATTCTTTCATTGAATCCATCATACTCTTAGTGATTAGAATTGGAGCTTTCTTCCCCAAATCCATGTTTAAGAAAGCAAACCAAACAAGTTTATTAATTCTTACTAGAAGTAAAGAGGGTGAATGGGGAAATATGTAATACACATAGGTGCTTTCAGAAGTAAGTATAAAATATTAATCGCATTGAGTCTGAATTGAAAATTACTAGGTAATCATTAGCAGAGAGAAGGAAATACTCTAAACCATTGAATAAAAATGAAATAAAACCTAATCCTGAAGCCTTTACTCACTAATAGTTTTTAGTACATATCTAGATACGTGTATATTTCACTAAGCATGTTATACTAATAGGGACATGTGTTTAGGCTCTCCAGTAGTTATAAGCAGTGTCTTACCTGGAATGAGAGCTGTACTAATATCAGTATCACTT
The DNA here is from genome assembly GCA_024606505.1 of Aquila spilogaster. Lineage (NCBI taxonomy): Eukaryota > Metazoa > Chordata > Aves > Accipitriformes > Accipitridae > Aquila > Aquila spilogaster. The sequence goes on from JANHGO010006772.1 coordinate 8,197, forward strand.
CTTTACACTGTTTGGCAAATACCACTAGGTTTGCTTCAATATATTCTTGGGACATTTCTTTTGCACAGCCACCAACATCCTTTCCTGTTTCAGCAGTTCTTCTAGAGGTTCTGTGCCAAGGAATTTAAGCTGTTCCAGTGCTGGAGGCCAAAGCACAGATATGGAGACAACAGATACATGATTATATTTGTCCTGGCTTCAGCTGGGATAGAGTTAATTGTCTTCCTAGTAGCTGGTATAGTGCTATGTTTTTGAGCTAGGTATGAGAAGAATGTTGATAACACTGATGTTTTCAGTTGTTGCTAAGTAGTGTTTAGTCTAAAGTCAAGGATTTTTCAGTTTCTCATGCCCAGCCAGCAAGAAGGCTGGAGGAGCACAAGTTGGGAGGGGACACAGCCAGGACACCTGACCCAAACTGGCCAACGGGGTATTCCATACCATGTGACGTCACATCTGGTATATAAACTGGGGGGAGTGGGGCTGGGGGGATCACCACTCCGGGACTAGCTGGGTGTCGGTCGGCAGGTGGTAAGCAATTGCGCTGTGCATCATTTGTACATTCCAATCCTTTTTTTATTACTGTTGTCATTTCATTAGTGTTATCATTATCATTATTAGTTTCTTCTTTTCTGTTCTATTAAACCATTCTTATCTCAACCCACGAGTTTTATTTCTTTTCCTGATTTTCTCCCCCATCCCACTGGGTGGGGGGGAAGTGAGTGGCTGCGTGGTGCTTAGTTATTGGCTGGGGTTAAACCACAACAGTATTTTTTCTGTTTTTATAAAAACAATCATTGCATTGTTAACAGAGGCAAGACAATAGTAGTTAACAGACTCTCTCATCATAACTAGATCTGTTAAAAAAAGGGACAAGAGTCAGATTTTCATAAGCACTAGGTAAATCAGGCTGTGCCAACTTATTCGTCAGCTTTACCTCAGCAGCTTCTAAACTTTTTATTTCGAACAAAAATTTCAAAAATAAACTGATTACTAAAATTAGTTTCATACATGTGAAAATACTTACCTGGGTGGTTATTTTACTAAAGAAAAACTGAAGTTAGTTTGTCCAAACTAAAATAATGCTGCTTTTGCTAAGTCGCCACTGCTCAAAGATACTGTCCCTAACACATGTCTAAGCATACAATTTAATAACTTCATTGGAAAAACCCACCTGCTTTCTTAAGTAATGAGAGTTGCTGTTCCCTTGGATAAACCACTTACAATAAGTTCTGCAGCAATTAAATGGCATATTTTCTTTGTTGTGCATTAAAGTACATTATAATCTATATGGATTACTAAAGGATTTTTGTAGCACTTTCATTTTTTGCTGTAGGTACTGCAGTAGTTATTCCATAATTGTATTATATTCATTAACAAAGTATGTTTAGGATTGCAGTACTACTTGTCACTGCTACAACACCAAGGTTCTAACTCTGTCTCGTACATGCAGAGGAACAGCTGTTCTTGTGCAGATTCCCATTTTATTGTGATGGGCTCCAGGTGAACAGTCCCTAGACTTCAATATAGAATTGGAGCCCAATCACATCTACATAACTGTCTGAATAAAAAGGAAAAAAAAGGCATTTCCTGACTACAAGTAAAGAGATTCCCAAAGGATGTGAGAGGAACCAGAAAAGTTCAGTTGCTTGGGACACAAACTTGATTAGTCAAATAAAAAGGGACTGTAGTTAATGGATTACATTGGCAGAGAAATGGACTGAATGACATAACAGGGTTTTCTATCCAAAATTATTATGATTTGTTTTCCAGTTTTTGAAAGTTTGAACATGAAGCAATTTGACTGACAGGAATACAACATGTATAGCAGAATGCTAGGTAGAAATCTGCTTACCAGTATTTCCTTAGCTGCAGCTGGGGAACAGCAGGTACCAGTACAGGCCTAGGAGCAATGACTGGAAAGCAGCTTTGTAGAAAAAGACCTGACGTCTTTGTGCACACCACATTGACCATGAACCAGCAATGTGCCCTTGTGGCAAAGACCACCACCAGCATCCTGGACAAATTGCAGTGTTAACACGTGAACACACAATTAATTTACCCATGAACACCCAATTAGTACATGCGTGAGTGCCTAATCAGTTCATGTGTGAGCACTATAGTGGGCATAAATTGCAAGGTTAGGTGGCAAGGGCTGCAAAGATGACCTGAACAGAAGGCAGCCATGAGCCGCCCCATGCCATCTGGTTGCATCTAGCTCTGAAACCCACGTAAACACCCTCTCACACACCAAAAGCTGCCAGAGCAGCACATAGCACCCCTGCTCACACATGTGTGAGCACTAGCTGCAAGGGTAAGAGATGTGAAGAGATACATAGAGAGACATGGAATGCAGAGGAGACAGGCACCTAGTGAGACATTCTTGGAAGCTGGCATTTCATATCAAAGGGAATGCCATAACTGAGGGACAGCAGCCCAGGGATGACCCACGCTGGGATAGGGGCAGCCATGAGGGGTGGATCAGAAACCGTTGCACACAACCCCACACTCGAAGGAATTGGGATGGACTGAGTGTAACATACAAGGAAAACAAGGAAAGCTGAGACTAGGAAGCAGGGAGAAAGATGATGTTTGGCTTAAGTTGGGCCTAGGAAGTAGGGAAAAATCATATTTAAGTGGTTTTTTTTTAAATTATGTTCTCTTTTTCTGAATACTTAAATCAATAATTTGAAGTTTGTGTTAATTAGCAATAAATTAGGTAAAAATTCTGCAAGTTGACTCTTTTTCCTGTGACACAGAAACATGGCAGATGTTTTTGAAGGACATCCTTCAGTCCAAAGCAGAGCAGAACTTTGACCAGAATATTTTATAAAGTGTTAAGCAGTGTTCTAGATTCTAAGCCATATTTTCTTACTCTTGCTGGTATCAAATCCCCTGACAGTAACTCCTATTGCTTTGGCAGCTCCTGCTGCAGCCAGCCCAGCAATGCCACCACCAATTATCAGCATCTAGGGAGATCAAACAGATAGTAAAGTGCATTCTATGTTCACTTATTCCATCACATGCTGTGTCTGCAATATGCCTTATCTTCAAAAGCACTTGAACTTTAAAGAGCGCCAAAGGCTAAAAACTGTAAGTACTTCAGGGAAGCAAAAAAAAATATCTCAGCAATGCAACATAGTTAAACAGCTGGTTTAGGCTATAAGAGCAGGTGGTCATCTGTACAAAAGGTGCCATATGTAGAAAATAAGATAGAAATAAGTTTTAAAAAATTAAGTTAAACAAAACATGACTAGAACCATTTTTTTCAGTTCCACAGGACATAGACCTTAACTCAAACTTTGGTAACAAAGGATGCTAACCCTATTTGTCCAGCTATACAAATATTTTCCTTTACTATGGCTCTTCTCAGATATTAATTCTGACAGGTATGTTGATATGGGTATCAGAAGGCAGAGTTCAGTCTCAGAATGAAAAAATAGACTGTTTTAAGATCCTTAAAAAATAGTGAGTGTCCTTCTGAGGTATGATGTGATTTAGTGTCTTTTTTACACTTAAAATAATTGCAATCAATCAAGCATTTGCCAAAAATAAATTAAAAACCCAAGGCAGAACTAAAACATACATAATACATTCACCCACAAAGTTCAATTGCCCTTGGCTGCACTGCATTAAGGCAGGTGAGAAGACAGAAGTCCTTGATGCTGGTGTCCTGCCAAGCAGAAGCAGATCTAATAAAACATCCTTTGGGGGACCATCCTGTGAACAATCCAATCCTGACCCCTTGGGGGAGTCTTAAAAGGTTCTGATGAAGAAAATTCTGCATTCAGAAGTTCTCAAATACAGCCAAATCAACTTTTACAGGATGGCTCAAATGTCTAAAGCCAGTACAGTCCAGCAAACCCAAATAAAATCACAAGGAATCAAACACTATTAGTTATCTCTTAGAAAGGTCATGTGAGAGAGCTGAACTGCCTTGTTACACTAGTAGTCCAGCTTTCCAGTACAAAATTTTACTCTCTAAATATCAGTTGTAGCAACTTTACCTTCACAGGAGAAACTTGTCCTGCTGCCATTATCTGACCAGTAAAATCCCTGCCAAAATTATTAGATACCAGCACTTATGATACGTACCTATACCATGTAAACAGGTAACGTTGTAGATAGGTAGTGACACCCTCAGATGAGAAAACATTCAAGTATCCGTGCCAAAAATATGCCGTGACGTATCACACTCCCTAGAATTCAGATGTCAGTACACAAATTACAGAAGCAGAGCCAAAACCTCTTGAGACAAATACATAAACAAAATCAATTAGATAATTAATAGAAGCCTCATAAAAACAATAGCATAATGGACATCTTAAAGCAATAAATTTTGAAACAATACATTCAAATGTCATTCCAATTTATACCAGTGGCTTGAAAATTAAAAGTTTGTTGGAAAACAAATGCTGGGAAAAGAATGCATACCAAAGGTGGTGACTCATAGCATAAAGTGCTTCTTGCAACTACAATATTTGAATTATTTATTTTTAATTCTGTGGATCAGCTGACATGCCTATATTTGACTGTCATCCCACTTGCACAGAATGTGGACAGTGCACAAGGCTGCTCATAGCTATTCCAGGAATTTACAGCACAGATTCCCTTGCTAAAGTAACAAGTTGATGATTATATAAACTTTATGTGAACTGGAAAATAGGGCAAGCCTTTCAGTTACCTTCAAAAGGAAGTATGTTTGAAACATCAGCTGCATTCATAGTTACATGCTGCTTAAGCATTCCTGTACAACTTATCCCTCCCAATAAGCTATTGCTCAAAAGTCTTTTGAATTTATTGTTCTTTGTTCAGAGAACAGGAGGTGGCCCAAAAATTATTCACTAAAATGCTGTCTTGTGTCAACAATTTGCAGCTATATGGACCACACCAAAATATATCTTTGTTACAGCAGGCTTTTTTGTTAGCAACATCTAATACTTGGGGGGGGGGGGGGGCCGTTGGTGGGTAGTTTGTTTTTCTTTTTTACTTATTGAGGAATTAAGGAAAGAATTACTGATTTCTTCAAAAGTACTGCAGGTATGCAGTAATTTGAAGGGGGGTTGCTGTTGTTTTGGACTTGTTTTGTTAAAGAAAGATTTTCAGGCCAGTTAATTATGGGTTTCTCAGCACTTGGCCAAAAGGCCAAGCAACTTCAAGATTTTGCTTAGCAAAATTGGACAATTGGAAAACTCTTTTTTTCACCTTTGTAGTTTTCTTAAAATCTTTTTCTCCTTTCAAAGCTTAAAATAAAACTAACCTGGACATGGGAATAAAATTCTCTTTATCGTAAAAGGGTAACAGATATAAAACCTATCTAACATCAGTGCTCTAAATGCTGAAGCAGGGTACATCCAGTGCAACTCTTCCAATTCCTTGGATACAGATGGCAGAGAAGTTGGTCCATTGTCAGTACTGCAGGGTAAGATAGGTAGCCATTCTGGGAATTCCTATACAACTCTCCAAAGTTAGTATTTTGTAGCTAATGGTGAGTGAGAATTTTTCCCTACTGAACAGCCAAATTTCTACTGGCTTCACTGATGTGAAATTTCACACAGTGGAAGGAAATTAAAGACTGGCAAAAATGAGAATTGCTAATATCCAAGTTGAGCCAAGGCAAGAGAGTCATTGTATACACGTGCTTTCTGTATTAGTTGAAAAACTGTTTTTCTTGTGTGGGTACCATCTGCTTCAGTGTCATAGCCATACAATCCTGAGGTAATAATCTATTTTGGTATACTTGCAAATAAAAGGATAAATGTTAGAAACAAATACTTTAAGAGAAGTTGGTATAAAACCCCAACATTGTTTAGGGCCGTGTGTTAGAACATTGAAGGGAAATCAGAGAGTTTGACACTAGGTTAATTAGATTTAAATAGCTTAAGAGAGAGAGAGAGAATGTGCAACAGGAAAATACCATTCATCTTTGTAGCCAGATTGCTTAAATTTACCAGAGCTGTCATCAAGACCTTTTAGAGACTAGTTTCATGATTTTGTTTATGGTTCTGTAAAAAGAAACAATATTGACTGCTGACATTATCATGGCTCGTAATTTTTTTCCCCCTTTAACTTCATTGTAGCTGACTACCTGAAAAGTCATTTGTTTAGCTTCATCTCCCTCTGCAACAAAAGAGAAGGATAACCTTTTTGATAAGATAAGAAGCAGCAACTGAAGGGCCCAATCTAGGTCATGAGGTCCAGTCTCCTTCAATTGCAAACACCACACAATCCCAATCATAAACATAATTTGGCTTTGGAAAAGTAGGAAATTTTTCCTATTAAAGGCAATTTGAAGTGTGAGGTCATAGTCATAATTTCCTTAGAGATACAAACGAAAGAGCAAATCTACTGAACTAAACTGTTACACTGTGGATGAAGGCCTTTCTTCATATCTGATTCCATTCAAACCTTACTGAAGTCAGATGAAAAACAGCACCAAGTTGGAAAGAAAAGCAGACTCTTTTTTTTTTTCCCCACAGGTAGAGGACAAGGTCTTGTTCTGTGTCCTTAGAGATGTGGGAAAGTTATATATATTCATCACAAGAAAGCTTGTCATTTAGGTTATTGGTTGCATAGAGAAGAATCAGACATCTATTAGGTCTCTAGAAGTTTTACTTTGTTCTTCAACCCATATATGATACAGTTAGAGGAGCTTTCTAGCTCTCCAATACTGTTACTCCTGATGGCACTGAACTAACATCACTTTCCTCCGTGAAAAAAAAATTGATGATCCCCACTTGCTGTCAGCTAACTCCCAGCTCGTTTTCATCAACACACCTTATTGCTCACCAACTTACCTCATCTCACTTTTTTCATTCTCAAATATGGACAGAAAGTGAAAAGACAATTTCTGGCTTGTATAATATGCTTCAGTTTAGTCTGACTACAACAGTCTGGTTTGAAAACACCAGGGAGTGTCAACACCACATCAAAGCTCTCCAAATACCAGCATATATGAGCTTTTAGTTCTCTTCCTTCTTTAGTAATCATTACTGAATCTTATTCTGTGGATTGGACATCACTCAGAAATTAAACCTAGCTGCCCCCAGGCCCTCTGACATCTGAGGATAAGCTGGAATGAAAGGGGGGTTATTTTTTGCCAAACTTCTTCACCCTTTAACGCAACAACATGGCACAGAGCAAAAACATGCACATGATGACACAGAGTTATAATGGAATTGAGGCAAGGTTTGTGTGAAAGCTGACGTGACCACAAGCACTTACAGGGCACTCCAAGGAGTAACAGCATGAGAATACAGGTATCGGAGTGAACCATTACTCTCCCTTCAATAGAAGCTTAGTGTTCATATCTAGTAGGGAGAAGGGAGGACAAATTGTTGCTCTGCAGACTGCAGTAAGTGCCAAGTTTTTTTGCTAAATGGGTCTCCTATAAAGCAACATGAGATCTTGGTTTGAATTGTTGTTCTGATTCAAAGCAAGCAAATTAATGGTTTGATTCAGCCTAACTCCCTGCATGTCCCATTGCGGTTTTGTTAGGCATTCTGTGATAAAGGCATTAGCCTCTGAATATGTCAGGCTAGCTGTACCTTATTCTTAAAATTAGTCAAGATTTGAAGAAAATCTTGCATAAAAATACAGATTTTGTACAATTTACCACTAAAATTTAAGCTTATTTTTTACTGATTCTCAAGACACTTAGATATCCGACTCCTGGACAAGTTTTGCGGAAATAAAAATCCCAGGAGAGAGTTGTTTCTCTTTTGCATATAGGATATTAACAGCTAAGCAGGAGTGGCCCAGGGATGGGCCCAAACATCCTTTTTGTTATAAAAGAGCACTTTATTTTTTTGGATATACACAGACCAGAAAAGAAATGCATAAAATTACTTTGCTATAGCACGGTATGCATGATGTGAAAAACAGAGGACTACATTCACTCTGTACCTCCACAATGGAATGCCATGATATCATAAGCAGAGGTATGAAAAACTGATTTCTGAATAAAACATCAGTGGCAAGGCAGCAAGTGGCAGGGAAAATGCCTTGTTCAATGAAGCACTTTCATGTTTGATATCTTTACCAAATTGATTCTGTTTGAGATTAACTGGTTCAAATTTTAAACCATTTCAATATGTAGCCTATGTACATAAAAAATTGGTTCAGTATTTAAACTAGTTGTTTGTGGTTGGTTTTTTGGGGTTTTTTTAATGAACTCCTTATAGAAATCTAAATGGCTTTGAAATCAGTTCCGAATCTGAATCGTTTCAAAATGTGTCTTATACTGAATGACGACTGGTCTTGACTCTTTGGCCACTAATGCAATGTGATACTACATGAGGAGCCAGAGTTCAAAACTAGCAGGGAGAATGTTGCACTTTTAGTTGTCAGAGGCTGCGGGTTTAGGAAGGGCAACAGATTCTTTTACCCAGTTCATACTGTCCCCCAGGGCCAGGCCTCAAAATAAACACAGCAACTTCAAAGACAGTATTACAGGTTCTACTTCAAGCTGAAGACAATACTGTTTGCATGTTGTGATCAGTTCACACTTTCCTTTGCAAACAATCTTATATTACACTCCCACTCACGTGAGATTATCATGGAAAAATAATAAGAAGTGGTATGTTAAAGCTATGCCAAATACAAGACACATTTATCATGCTGTCAATGGAATTTCTTACCATATGCCTCAATAGATTTACTAAAATTAGTTTTGTTTTATACCTATAATAGCTATCATTCTTAGAAAGAGCCTGTATAGTATAATTTACAAAAAGAAAGAGTGATGCTTAAGCAGCAAACCCCCCCTCCATAATACGTGAGCCCTAAAAAAAAATTCAACCTTTTGGTAAAGCAGTCAAAAGCATTTCGTTAGGACTGCTTGTGTAAAGCAGAAGCCAGAACATGGGGCGAGTATTCCTAAAGTTCAAATTGCTCTAGTTTCTAAACTGACAATCACATTTAGCTGACACAGACTAAGTTAATTCAGTTCTTTTTTCATTCTCTCATTTGGGTTGTGCTGGGTACCCTGAATGGTGAGGAAAACCATCCTTTGCTAGCTCTGTTTTTGCTTCATGTAGACAATATTTCGGCTGGCTCCTCCTCTCCCAGTGCCCATCTGGAAAGCAGGTTCTAGAAACTGCCAGCATTGCTCTAGTCATCCTTCTAAGATAATTCTACCTGTGTGGTAAAGCCTGCAGCAGGACAAACAATAATCCAGTATGATCTGGCACTAATGTTATTGTTTGGTAGTACTCTGCAGATGTTGGCCATCATGCCAAGGGCATCAGATCCTTGAGCAACTTAGTCCACTGCTAGAACTGTAGCTTTGCATTCAGTAAGTTTGTCAGGAGGACTGGGTTCTGAGCTGGATAGATAAGGCTGGCAAGTGCTGCATTTTTCTTGAGCAAAATTGCTTCATGCACTCCTAGATCCTCATTTAAGCGTGGACAAAAAACATATCATGCTTGTTTAATTAAACATCCTAATGATTTAAGCTGGTATTAAGTCTAATTTAAGATTCAGCTTTAAATCATATGGATTCTTTTCCCTTGTGCTACCCTCTACTATGCTCTCAGTATGTTCCCTATACTAAGTACAGATGTAACAGATCCTGGCACAGGATTGAGGCTCTAGGACCAGCAATAGCAAACAGAAGTAGACTAAAGTAATTTGCATTAAGTGACCAGAATTCCACTAGTCAGGCAGCTGACTTATCTGGCTAAAGGTTATACAAGCTAGGAGATCACTAATAAAATTGTCTGGGACATACATAAAACAAGATCTCTAATGCAAAAGAAATTTAATACAAGTCTAAAGCACTGGCATACAAAATATCCATTTCTTTACTGCAAATATAGGAAGCTCCATCTACTTGCTGAATGATTTCATACTACAGGTAATTCAACTAATTTGGTGGTACAAATATGAAAAGAAACTTTGGGTCCTCAGAATAAATATGGTTACATTATTCACATCAAATTACAAACTTACCTTTGAAACAATATCTGAACAATATATAGTTTTTGCAACATTAATTACTGCTCCAGCTTGTCTGGATTGCTCAGCAAAGAACTTTGCTTCTTTGTCAGCTTTATGTTCCACTTGCACTTTTAATCCTTGTTTTACCAAGGACTAGATGCTGATAGGAGAGTCTGCAACCCAGTTCTCAGCTTTACATTTCTTTGGTAACTCCCCAAAACAGGTCCTTATCGTGAACACCTATAAAATAAGAGATACAACTAAATAGAAAGACTTTTCCCCACCTAGTTCGTATCATCTTAGTTTTTATTTAATTCCAAAGGCATAGATTGCATTTCAACATCCAATGGATGTCAGCAGACACCGTTTATCTAATTCCCTTATGAAGTCTGAAAATTCCATCCATATATTAAATCCAGTAAAGTTTTATGCACATAAGTCATCCTTAAAGAACTATAATCACTGGCTGACCTTAGTGGGATAGTTAGCGTGAGAGAAGGTGGCAGGATTGGGCCCCAAGTTTTCATAACTAACACAGAACATCTCCAGATGAACATTCCACTGTTAGTTTTTATAGTGCATCTTCCACAGCCAGCCCACATGGTCTCACACACATTCGTAGATGCCAAAACAATAACAAATTAAAGTTTGGTTTATAAAAGGGCCTTGGCTCAGATGCTGCTTATACAAGTTTGCATGCTGTTTACCCTGAAAAAGGTGTGGAACTGACCACAATGAGGTGACAACCTCAATTCCACTCACACATGAGGTGGGAAAACCAATAACAAAACTGCAGGATTAGGAAAGGACACTTCTTTTTTTCCTGGCTTGTGTTTGAATAAACCATGTTTTGTTAATAAGAAATGAAGTCATTTTGTGAAGCAGACTAAGGAGCATCTCTCTTCCCCCTTAGCACATCCATGCATGTAAACATTTTCTTTTATATATATAAAATAAATATATAAATATATATATGCCTGACTGTATACACATATCCATACTAAATATGATGATCCACAGAAGGATGAAGTCCTAGATTATTGTTCTCCTAGCTCACTATCCCTTGCAGGCAGTGGAATATTTTCATTGACTCAGGGAAACTGGATTTCCAAGCATTACACTCCCCCTGTGCTGAGCACTGGTTCAAGAACTACATTATCACCCAAATCCTGCCTGTGCTTTCAAAACAGAGTTTAAGTGATAGAAGAGTTACATACTGCTTCCCTGAACTATTTAGATTTACCTTTATGGCTTGATCCTCCAGAATACTGTCAAAACCCAATGCTGTCTGTTAAAGTAGTATGCACAGAGAACCACGGAGATGCCTTGAAAGATGACTCAGTTTCATCCAAGTACTGTTCTGTCTAATTCAACAGGAATGTTCTCACAAACATCAGGTAGACCTGATATTTAGCCCCAAAATAGACCAATTAAAAAAGAGAATAAAATGTTTTACCGTAGCCACCTCATTTCATAAAAGTTTTTCTGCAAATTACATTTTTCTTAAATATTACACACAATCAAATGCCTGATTGCATACATCTCATTAAAACATGGTTGTCCCTGTAGTTAACTAGAGATACCCCAAGCTATACATTAATTACTAGCAGAAATGCAAAAGCTAAAGCATGCTTGCTGAAACATACACTCAGTTCAATGCCAGAAAACATTCTACAAGAGATTATACAGACCAAGCAGATACATGTGGCGGGGACATTTCTATTAGAAACACTCTAAACAAAGCCATTTAGCACAGAGCACATTTTGCTTAAGATATACACATGGCATTAGAGCAAAGCTGGGAACAACTATAAGAACTTTAATTGACACAAAGGAAATAACTGCCAGTATTTATAATTCTACAAAGAAAAGCGTCATAACGAGTTCACTGGAAAAATCTCAGTTCCATCCTGCACATGTGTGCATGATATTTTCAGGCCAATAAGCTAAAGGGAAACCTTTATATGTAAAGTGCTACAGAAAATAGAAGCTTTTTGTTACAATCCTGGGAAGATACACAACCAACTCTGTTAAAGAAAGAAAATATGCTTCAGATACACTCCTCAAATTAATAGCTCTTACCTGTCGATTGGGAGGCAGACAGCAATTCATCACTATCAGCAATTACTATACACAATGCGCTTGCATATCAGGTGCTTGGTTAATGAGTAACAGGTAAAGCAAAATCTCCCTCTAATCCCTGCCCATTTACTCTAGGAAGGAAGGAAATAAGCACAGAATACCTCTGATGCAAGATCCAAGTAATCTAAAGGAAAAGGAAAAATGGGTTCTGGAAATGTTTAACCTATATCCTGTTCTACCCCATATGGCTAGTGGAATTATACAAATGTAAGAAACAAAAGATTTAACCCACAGTAATTTTTGTATCCTAGATTATTCTAAGGTCAAACCAAAAAAAAACCTGCTTTTTTTTTTATCCTTAAGAACACTGCAATACTTTGCAAACTGGTTGCACAATATAGGAAGAATTGGTTTTCAGCACTAGCCTTCAAGCTGTAGTCAATTCTATAAGTCATCTATATCAACTTCCATTCTTTGATGTTATGACAGCACTACAGACCGGCATCTGGTCTTCAAGATTTAGATTCAAGTTTTATATTGGAAATTGTATTTTCTTTTATATATCAAATTTGAAAAGGCTGAATCCTCAAATCACTGCTTCAGTGTCACGCAAGCAACTATGACTATTACCTTAAAGTGAAATATTACTCTAAAAGTTTGTGCAGTATAGACCACATTGATAAAAAGCATTCTAAAGCTGCTATTTCTGTTAACACATTTCTTCCCACAGCCACTTATGGGGGAAAGTCATCTTTTTATTATCTCTATATATGAAATAGCAGTAAAAGTTCTGGCAGCCCTAGAAGCAACAGGATCTAAATCTCCATAAGATTTTTCTGAAAATTGGCAGTTTATCTTGAGGGCAAGCCTGTGAAGCAGATACATTCAGACTCATACTTCCCCGCTCTGGTAAACTGGTCATTGAAACACCTGTATTCTCAGCCTAAACTTTTATACATTTCAAAGCTCACTACTGTAACTGTTCCCCAAATGGAAAAAAAAAAAATTCTTCAGCACCATGAAGCAACAACAAAAAACCAAATGACATGGTTCTAATCCTAAAGACAGGCTGTAATCAAGCTAGAATGGGATCTGAAGCCGAATGTTATTACTTTCTCTTGTACACCTCTTCATTTCGTTTGCCAAGTTGGTGATTCATTTCAAATTTGTGCTAACGAAACACGGCACTGTCATAAATCTGGAGCTGCATAAGCTCCCATGAATAATGTCTTCACTTACAAACCATACCTATTTCAGGCCTGACCCTCTGAGCACATTTTACCAAATGGTCCAAGGTACATTGTGTACAATACAATAGACTACAGACAGTAAATCAGTGAATGAGATTATAGAAAAATAACACACTTGAATTTAGAATGCTTGCCTAAGATAATTAACATTAGCGTAGGGTAAATTTAAGTCCTCCATTTGTACAGCAGAAAGAATAATTACAGGAAACTTTACTACTTGCATTTGAAGAATTCAGATAATTTCCTTTATTTTATGGTTTTAACTAGAATGCATATGAAGTAGATTAATTAACTACATTTTTTATGTGCCATGAGCAAAACCACAGAAATATTTCTGAATTTCATGCTCCCAGCACCTTCTAGTAATGTAAATAGTTTTGAATAATCATGCATCATGGCCTAAAGCAAATTCACAACCTCATTAAGACTATGAGCCAGTGTACATGAAGAAGATTAGTTACAATCATGCTCCTTTTGGCAGGTCAGTAAATTCATTAGTTACCTATCTTTGCTGTACACACAAGTGTTACGTCCTTCCACTAGGAAAGACAGATAATCGTAAGTTACTGAAAATCATTTGTACAATTCCTTTGTTTTAAAATCTTCTTTAGCTGTCTCTTATATGTAGTAGACCTCCCATACAATTCAACACACTGTTGAACTTGAACATTTGTTTTTAGTAGATTTTGCTTTCTACATTTACATTCATTCTCATAGTAATAACATCACTAGTTTTATTATTTCATTCCACACAGTTTGTAGATCATGCATTCATTCTAATAATTTGTAGTTCTTCCTTTCAGACATAATTCATCTGTCAGACACTTAAAGGTTTAAAATCCCTTTGCAACAAGCATTTGGTGCATCCAAGTCAAGCCTCCTCCAGAAAATTAAAATTTTCCACAGCTCTTCTCAGTCTGGATATAGTTGGCAGCAACCTAAACCACATCCTTATGTCTTCTTATAGTCTAAAGGAACTCCAACAGCTTAGTTTAGGACAAAAAAAACTTGTATGATACACACATGCCCCACTCCAGGCCCAAGCTCATTGGGTAAAGCAATATTTTTTGCAATATATGTTAAGAGCTATTAAAAAATAGCAGCTCGTCAGGGTTAGCCACTTACTGTGTTATTTGTCCATAGCTGTTCACAGAATATACTAACAGTTTTCCAGGAATTCAGGAAAAGATAGCCCTTCATGGAGAAGTTCATAGTCAAAAACCAGGAAAGTCAACTAAAGATTTGTGAAGGAAAAAAAAAATAGGCATTTTTAAAGTATATTTTCATTCTAGCCCGTGACATCTGATAATTTATTGGGGTTTTCCCATTGCTTTCAGGGGAAGGAAAATATATTTGAGGTATATATAGTGAGGCACAGAACATTTATAACTCATTTACACACAGGTAGAGTATCAAGCAAGAGAAAGCACCATCTTTTCAACCATGACTTAATCTGTGAAGTCTATTCTAAACATAGAAGCATTAATAGTATGATATGCTTTTCGCACTCTGCTTTAGAGAAGGATTAGCATATCTCTTGCTGTTGGGTTTTTTTCATTTGGTTTGTGGGGGTTGTCATTATTTGTATGGTGAGATTTAAAGGCCTCATTTAGGAAGAGAAATTAATGTGACATGATGAAAAATGTTTAGAAATCTAATTTCAACTACTCACACAATTAACTTTAAAGTGGCTAGCAAGATCAGCTAGTAGTGTGTATCTGTGGCAGTGAGCCTTATTGCAGGCATATTGTTTGTATATTTACTCTACCTTTCAAAAGTCTACCACTGATTACAGTAAAAAAATGCTGCTGTTACACTGTTTGCAGTACATTTGCTAGGTTAATCTAGTTTAATTATGTCTACAGCAGACTGAATAAAAAAGTTGCACACACACACGTGCACACAAAAGCACACACCCTTAATACCAGAATTTTGTAAAGGTCTAGCTCGTTTCAGGAACTGCACTTGAGCAATATTCCTTGCATGATCCATTACACTTTTGCCTTAAAAGCTTCCTGCCGTAGGAAATATTTTAGTTTTTACATTTCATTTAATTCTTTAATGTTCTCTAGGCATTTTGAATGAAATATACTGTTCAAATACTCCTTTATGGCAACATGAGTTCCATATTCTATTGATTTCTCTTCGTGTTTTCTCAACTTTTTCATTGAAATGTTAAAAGAATGTCCCTAAGGAAGCGATCGCATATTAATTAGTGTTTGGTTTATTCTTACAAGAACAGTAATTTAGATTATTTTATTATGTTTCAGGCAATGATTGCCTAACCAGATAATGTAAGCAAAGTAAAGTAAACTGGAAACAGAGTTTAATTACAAAAAATCATTGCTTGGAACTTTGTAGCAATGCATTTGTAGTTGAGAAATACCCAATAACTCAGTTCATAGTGCAGGGAAGAGTATTGCAATATCACAGTGACAACCAAATAACGCAGGCAAAAAGCTTTAGCCAAGGAGTAAATAATGCATTTGAAGAAAGGATGTAAAAAGGTAGTGTAATATCACTGTAGAGGACTCCTAATCTTGGTCTTACTATGCACAAGATTGTGACCCAGGTATAACTATTACAATGGCCAAATGGCTGTTTTAACTTATACCAGATACTTTATTCCTCAGGAGGTAGCGTGACATTTGAGAAACAGACGTACATGCTCTTATCCTCTCCTGAGTGGCATCACAGCAATTAAATGGTGTCAGAATCATTATTTCAGCCCAACATACCTCAAGATGATCTTCTGGAACCACATACACAGGTCTTAAAGGCAGCCTGCATCACTATCAGTGTACAAAGTAGGCTCTAGTCACATTAGAATTCAGACCCCTGTGCTCAGAATTAGATACAGATAAATCAGTCTCAGACCATTGGGAAAAACACAGCCCAGTAGCTATAATTTGTTCAGCATCACATAAAGTAAATCCTTGCTATCTCAGGTGTTTTGGGGGGAGAGATTGTGAGGGTTTTGTTTACTTAAAAAATTTCAAGAAGAGGACATCTATTAGCATTCCTATTTATAGATACTGAAAGACTCCACATGAAACCAAAAGGAAGGCAAGAAGATGGGACTGATGAAGACAGGCTGAGAATGGATATCCTCTAAAACTTTTGTTCTATATACAACTGCATGAATGACCATGCGTCTCAGTTCACTGAATTGACAGTCTGATTACATGAACAAGTCTACCAGACCTGATGAGATGCATCCCAGGGTCCTGAGGGAATTGACTGATGCAGTTGCCAAGCCATTCTCCATCGTATTTGAAAAGTCATGGCAGTCAGGCAAAGTCCCCAGTGACTGGAAAAATAGGAATATCACACCCATTTTTCAAGAGGATAATAAGGAGGACCCTGGGAACTACCAACCAGTCAGCCTCACCTCAGTGCCCAGTCAGGTCGTGGAACAGATCCTCCTGGAAGTTATGTTGAAGCATATGGAACACAGAGGGGTGATTAGAGATAGCCAACATGGCTTCACCAAGGGCAATTCAAGCCTGACTAACCTAGTGGCCTTCTACAATGGAGTGACTGCGTCAGTGGACAAGGGAAGAGCAACTGATGTCATCTATCTGGACTTCTTTGATAATCCTGCACAAAAATCTTGCCTGTAAGTTGGAGATATGGATGGACTGTTAGATAAGGAGTTGGTTCAATGGCCACATCCAAAGAGTTACATGCAACACGTCAATGTCCAAATGGAAACCAGTAATGAATGGTGTCCCTCAAGGGTCCATACTGGGACCAATACTATTTAATATCTTCATCAGTCACAGACAATGGGATTGAGTGCACCCTCGGCAATTTTGCACGACACCAAGTGGAATGGTTGATACGCTTGAGAGAAGGGATGCCATCCAGAGGGACACTGACAGGCTTGAAGAGAGGGCCCATGTGAACTTCACAAAGTTCAACAAGGCCAAGCACAAGGTCCTGCACCAGTTGGTGCAAACCCCAATACCAATACAGGCTAGAAGATTAATTGATTGAGAGCACCCCTGTGGAAAAGGACTTGGGGATACTGGTGGATGAAAAATTGGATATGAGCTGGCAATGTGTGCTTGCAGCCTGGAAAGCCAATTGTATCCTGGGCTGCATAAAAAGAAGTGTGGCCAGCAGGTCAAGGGAGGTGATTCTACTCCCTCTACTCTGCTCTTGTGAGACCCCACTTGTAGTACTGTATCCAGCTCTGGGGTTCCCAGCACAACACAGACACGGACCTGTTAAAGCAGGTCCAGAAGAGGGCCACAGAAATGATCAGGGCTTGAACGCATCTCCTGTGAAGCAGACAGTTAGGGTTTAGCCTGGAAAAGAGAAGGCTCTGGGAAGACCTTTCAATAGTTAAAGGGGCTTCTCAGGAGCCTATGTCTATGGAGACAGACTTTTTACCAGGGCCTGTAGTGACAGGACAAGGGGCAACAGTTTTGAACTGAAAGGGGGTAGATTTAGATTGGATATAAGGAAGAAATTTTTTACAATGAGGGTGGTGAGTCACTGGAACAGGTTGCCCAGAGAAGCTGTGGATGCCACATCACTGGAGTGTTCAAGGCCAGGTTGGATGGGGCTTTGAGTAACCTGGTCTAGTGGAAGGTGTCCCTGCCCATGGCAGGGGGTTGGACTAGATGATCTTTAAAGATTCCTTCCAATCCAAGTCATTCTATGATTCATTAGCCAAGAAAAAAAGAGCCTCTGTAGATCAGCAGTGTTCCTCAAAGCATACATATATACTCATGTTTATCAGGGAGACTCATGACGTCATCTTGTCCTCATTAGGAGTTGAAATACAATAAGCATCCCATCCAACTGGGCTTTATGTAAACAAGTTCTTATAAATGCTTACAGAATAGCACACTTAACATATTCATCTTATGTTTGTCACAAAACACCGACTCCACTGTGACACCACATTCCTACAGCTCTGCCTGCTGCCTGCATTTCCATGGAGCTTTAGCAGAATTTATTTACTCTGCAATTTCATCTTTCTGTTCCTTCAGATAGTTTCCTTCACCACCACCAGTATATTAACTGATAGTGGAAAAAAATTGAGCACAAATTTCCTATGCTCTTATTAATTTTTCCTTTGATGTCCGTTTTGTAATTTATTTCATGTGTTCCATTGCACACCATGCCATCTGAATGAGCTTCAGGGCTGACAACCTACAGCAATTGTAAGAGTGGCCTGTCAGAAATACAGCTAATTGTTTTCTTTTCCTTTGGATTGAGCTCTCTAATACTAAAAGCCTTTAACTCATTCTCTGGATGCACAGTTCTATTGTATTTTTAAATAAGCTTATCTAACCTTTTTTTTTCTGAAAACTGATCATATGTTATCAGCCAAGTTCTCTCCTAAATGGTCTAGTGAAACAAACAGCAGCTTTCATCTAAATCCTACCCACATTTTCCTTCTGAAGAGATGCACAAATAGCCTGAGTTCTTTCAGCACACTCGTGAATTTGCTTTGTATCACAGCCAAACACTACCACATCTTTTCTATAGGTAGCATCCTTAAAGAGCAAAGGCCTTTACAGGCTGCTTACAAAACTTGTAAGACTGATTTCTTCCTTCAGTGTAAAGCATTCAGATTTTAGACAACAGATAAGACAACCTAGGCAAACAAACTTCAGCCAGTATCATGAACTACTCACCCCAAGGCTTGGTTCAGTCCTCATATTGGAAGAGTTATTTTTACACTATTAGTTAAGTTACATGAATGTTATAGACAAAGTTAAGGAAAGAAAATAAACTTTTCTGCATTGCTGATACTATTTCCTTTCTAACATTGGTGCTATCCTTGCCCTTTCACACACACACTCTGAGTGTCCTATTGCTGGGTACTAGTGTCCTGTCAGATCACCTACCATCATGTTACTACTACTGCCGTGGCTTCTTGGGCCTGTTTGTAAGTCTGCATCATTAGTAAGGAGGCAAATTATCTCCCCATTTTATTAATATTTAATCATTTACATTAAAGACTGAAAAGAATTACCTTTTCATAGTGTACAAGTTTCTCATTTTCTAGGTGCCCAGCCTGAGGCACTCATGAGTGGGTTTCATTTTAACTAATTCTAGACATCTAACTTTTAGATGCATAGCCTGAACTAGTTCAGTTACTTCCTTCAGAGTCAGAAAGAAAGAAACATTTTCACAAGTTGGTTCAGCTGCCTTCTCAGAATTTTTTTAGGAAGAGATTGATTATCTGGAGCGACACGGTGAGGATAAATGTCTGCAAAAAGGGGAACTGCATGCTGAACAGTAACAGGAGAAAAAAACCCAGTATTCTATGAGCATTGTTCATTCGAAAGAACAAGTAATATGCAAATACAAGACTTACAATACAACTGTCCAGACATTAAAGATGTCATATCATATGTTTTTTAAATGTTAACGTGGCATCATAAGGACTACCAAAACCACATGAATAGAATGATTCCGAGGGGAAATTCTTAAGCATTCGTCTTTACAAAACACTACTCAGCCAGTCAAAAATGAAATCTACTGAAATCAATCTGCTTCACAGCAAAAAATGGAACTCTTGACCTATGAAGTAAAAGACAGAATTGTGTTTTGGGTTTTGATTTTTTTAAACCAATTATTACATTGGGTAAGACTTGTTCTCAGACTTTGCCAAGACAAATGAATAATACCTTATTACAACAACACCACATCCTGTATTTTATTGTAAAATCTAACTTCTGAGTTGTCATTGATGTATTTCATGAAACTTAACTGTAGAAAGTTAATTTTTTTGTTTATTCCACAAATAATTTAGCCATTCAAAATATTCTAAGTATACAGATTACATATACAAATTAAGTATACAGATTTCATAGTAAATGGTAATGTTAGCGTCACCTTTCCTGTTGGTATTGGAATGAAACAGCTATGCTAAAACCAAAAATATCAACTTGCTTTCTTATCCATTACAAATGCAATGGAGAATTTTAATATAAATCAAAATGACAAAATAATGCATGGGGTTAATTACCTTCCAACACATTATTTGATCTAGTGTGCAAATGACACAGATTACATAATTATATTTAAAGTATTTTACCCTGATTTATAAACAGCTTTTGGCTAAAGGTGTTATCTTGACACCCAGAAGCAGCTTGAGATATAGCAAGATTACAGGATTATGAATGATAACACATCAAGAAGTTCTACTTCCTCTTCATATTTCTGTAAGTAACATCATTTTTTCCTTATTCTCAATTTGCACTACTTCCATCTTTTGATGTAAATATTTTACTTTCTGCAAGTAGTGAACAACATGACAGTTCATCTTTATTTCATTTTAGCAGGCACCCCAGATCTTATCCAGGTGTATACCAATACATCATACCGCTATGTATGTATGTATACCACTCCAATTTAAATGTACTTTCACTGACCTGGTGAGCTAAGTTGCTTATAAATCATCATCACTACAGGTGTTTCTTGCCCCAAGATATGCAAGAATCAAACACTGCCATATGAAACAGCTTTTCCAACAAAATCACATTCAAGATTGAAACCAAATGTTAACTAATAAATTAAGTAAATAAATAAAACTGTTTTCATGGAATCTTAGGACTTGAAAGGACTCAAGACATCATCTAGACCACCTTCTGTCCCAAAATAGTATGAGTCTACCTAAGAAATTGCTGGAAATGTCAAGAATGATGGATATTCCACCATTTCAGGAAATGTATTCTGTTCCCCTCCATCTTAATTTACCAAGTAACCAATTTAATTTAACTGCATTTATACATCTTATTCACAAGAGACATAAATCAATTTTGGTTTTGCAACAGCCTTTTACATATCAAAGGACTGATATAAAAGTTTGCCTGTTTTAAGTGAAGACCAATTCCACTTGTCTTTCCTTGTAAGTCACATTTCCTAAACACTTAAACATGCTTATTCTTCACCTTTGTGAAGAATTCTCTTCAACTGGTCCACATCTTCCCTTAAATATGACAATCAAAACTGATCATACCAATCCTAAACAGACCAGACTGATTACTTCACGTCATGCAGGCTGTCATCCTCATTATGCACCCTGTAAGATAGCTCCCTTTCTTATAACTTTGTAGCACTGTCAACTTACATTGAACCTTAGCGCACTATAACACCAAGATCTTTTTCTACAACTTAGCCAGTTGTTGCCATCATCACATTTAGGCAGCAGATCTCTCCTAAATTCTCAGCATGGGAACTTGCTGACATCCCTGTTACTTGTATTCTACATTTTTTCCCCCCTCAGATGGCCTTTCAGCTTGCAAAGATAATTTTCAATTTAAATCCTGCCATTGAATAAAACTTCAGTGCCCTCCAGCTTCATCTCAAATGCAAATTCAATGAGTAAGTCTTCTATTCCATCACCCAGATCATTAATGAAAATATAAAGTAGCAACTGACCCAAGTCTGATTCCTGCTGAACCCTACTCAATAACTTTCCATTTTGAGAGAAAAGCATCGATACCCAACTCCAAATACTTCTACAAAACAGACCAGTACCCGCATTACAGTAGATCTATCAAGACTAAATTTTATCAGCCTGCTTATAAGAATCCAACAAGAACCTCAAAGTCAAGATATATGTCAAACTGCTTCTCCTCTAGCCACAAGGCCTGCTAACACTCTGGCAGACAGAAATTAAACTAGTTTGGTACAATTTCCCCATGACAAATTTGTTCTGACTGTTAATCGTCTTATTTGTCAGGTTTTTTACAAATACTTTTGTTATTTGTGATAACATTTCTTTTTATGGGAACTGAACCAAAGTTGACTTGTCTATATATATTGTACCTGCTTTCTCTCCCTTCTCAAAGACAGGCACTGATTTTTCCTTCCTCTGTTCTTTCATGCCTTAACTAGCCTTCCAAAAAAATTCCAATGGGTAATGTGGAAGTCCTGAATAATTCATTAACAAGCAGTAATATAAAACCCCAATACAGATACAGTAGGTGTGTTATTTTGCTGTCAAATGGGTTGCTTGCATGACTCTTGCATATGGCAGCCTAGAGTAAGAAAATTGACTGTCAATGAGCCAGACTGTCAGAAAAAAGTGCTCAGCATATAATGCAGATAATGATCAATTCTTGCTATTGCAATCAATTGCAAGTAGATCCTATTGAGTCATTCTGTCATTATAAGATAGTTGCATTTAAAAAAAAAAAAAAAAGCCACCACCACTGGTAAAGCAGCATAGTATTCAAGTCATTGATTTTCTTCACCTAACCTGACAGGGCTGTTTCAATCACTTGTGAAAGAGCTCACTGACATTTGAGGTTGAGCTTTACTCATCTCTCCTTTTCCTGGAGCCTGAAACATTGACATGACATTAATCCTGAGCAGCTGCTTCATACAACAAAAGGAATTTGTTATGGAAAGCTATTTTAAAAGTGCAAGTAGCCAATTAATAAGCAAATGTATATTTTAAAAAAAACTTTACCAAATGCTTTAATTTTTTCCTGATATAGTCACACTAATTTTGATAAAAATTTTAAACTGCAGTAAAAGCTAAATTATTTATCTGACTTCCTTTCTCATGGAACATGGAAAGCTGTACAGCATGAAGCCTAACAAGGCTTCAAGAAGTGCAGGAGGAACATAAGTTGTGAGCTATACAGGATAAGGCTATTAATACATAATTATGACAGCTATGAGGGATAGCTGTATCCTCCATATAATCCTATTTAGGAATTATTAACTATTGGTTAATCTTGGAAAATGAAATTGAAATTCTGATTTTATTAGAAAGCATGTTCAGAAAATATGCTAAATAAGGGAGTAGAACATCCAGCTTAGAACTTTAGGGAAAGAATACAGACACTAAAAGACAGCTGCTAGATGAAGCAATACATCTTGTTCAGCACAGAGTGATTACATTAGATGTATTAATCCTTACCATGAAAGAAAATGCAATATTACATTTTACAAATAATGTCCAGAAAATGAGCTGCAAAGCTTAAAGTTGTGGATTTAGAAACTTCCAAACAGCATCTCAGCAGAAATGCATCAGATGTTGTTTATGTAAGTCTCATATTGCAAAGATCAATAGTATTGCAATGTAATAATTCAAAACCCAGATTAATAGATCCCAAACAGATTAATAAATCACTTAATTGAAACAAATAATGTATGAGACACATGTCTGTCTCTTCTTAAAGGCAACTGTTTAAGGCACTGCATGAGGAAACACTCATGTGAATGAAGCAAATATAAATCAGTCTTTCTGAGGTCTATGAGAAAGCAAACTGCAAAGGCATGATGTCACACATCCATGGAACAGAATGGGAAGTATTTCTCAGAGGCACAACTGAACATTATCAAGGGCACTTTTTGGTTTCCCTTAAATAAAAGTGTCTCCACTAATAATCAAGAAACAGGAATTTATTAGATCAAAAGAATAAATGTCATAAAAAAGATATTGATGACTGTTCTTAGGTGGAAAAAAGTTGACACCGTTGTTTGGTTTAGGAGCGCCTCACAAGATAAAATTGCAGCATGCCCTGCAAAACCACTCGTATATAATTACATGTGCAAGCTTGGATTGCTTCTTTCTCTCCAATATGTCTCAGCTTTGAAAAACATTTTAAAAGTCTAACTGAGAACTGATGTATGAGAGCTCAATTTCATAGGAATATTATGTTGTTATTCATGTCTATTTAACACAGAAAAGCCCTTTAGATGAGCCATTGATAGCAGATGATCACTAATTACATGCAGAGATTATCTGATGTAGTTTGGGGAGAAAACTTTCAGAATGCAAACTCAACTTCTGAGAAAGGGTTTGTATACCCTAAAATTCACTTTGCAGCTACAGTATTTGATTTAACAAAAGATATCACCAGTACCTGTAAGTTTCATCCTTAAAAAGGCAGTATGTTTTGAAAACAGTTGACTTTAAAATCTGAAACATGTTGAAGTCTTTTTAATCCATGTATGCATTTTCTAGTAATGGAAAATAATTATTGAATTTCAATTTGTCCTAACAATGTGTTTGAATGCAAACAAATAATGTCTCTGTTGAATGTTAGTATATACAGAATTAAATAAAGGTCTCAGATTAGATATCTAAATAAATATATGAATACTGCATTCATCTTTTAGTATGGAAAATTATCCATTCAATGCTTTACCTCTTTAATGAGCAATGTATGTTATTTTGCCAAAGTAAATTATTTTCAGAAAAATAAAAGAAATAAAAAAGGAATAGCCTCTGGAATAACCTTCATGTTCACAGTACTACTGAACATGCCCCAGAAATGCAGACTGTTAGTCACCTGATCCCAGTCATTTGCAAACAGTAATGCTGAGCTCAGCACTGTTAAAATGGCAAACAGTGTGAAGATACAGCAATAGCTTTAGAAAATAAATAGTTGAAACCTGGAAAAAAAATTATTTTTCTCTTAGACTCAAAGTTTCAGATTTCTGTCACTACTAAAACTACTCACTGTCTCTGTTGTCCCCTTAAGTAAATTATCAATCCACTGGTGGTATTATGCATGGTCCTCAATAACCCTGATGACAAATGTGAGTTATTGATGTACATATTCCTTCCAGCTGTTATGTTTCCCATAGCCTTCTTGATGACAAAAAGCATAAGCAGATCTTATTGAGCTTGATATTTTTAGTCTATGTCTTTAAATATGAGCAAAGAGAAAACATCCTTAACTACTATGCCTTCTTTGCACTTGATTGTGTTTAGCACTAGCAGATGAGATGGTCTTTCACTCTCTACATCTCATACACATTGTTCTGCCAAAAAAATCTCCAGTAATTTCTGTACTATATCCACTCATCACATCCTCAGGATAGGTGGAATCAGGGCAAGAAAGTTATATCGTCAGCAAAAAACATTATCCATAAATCCCCAGCTCCTAGATAATTCATTGCTTAAGTTATGGCTAGTACAGTCAAAGCAATCAAAAAAATAGGAATCCTTAAGTAGCCTCCGTAAAGGCTTGTCACCTGATGCTGGGACCATGTTAGCACTTGTTACAATGTTGTTATTGTCAAATTACTGCTTGTATTTTAAACTTCAAATAGAAGTCTACCTGGTCAAATAACCCCATATCTGGTACAGGCAGAAAAGTATAGACAATATTGAAGAGGGTTATAAATTGTGGACCATAAACATAAAAGGATGACAGCTTATGCAAAAAAATAGTATCAACAAAACCATATTAAAGATTTCCATTGATAGTTTCTTGGAATAAGAGAAGGCAATATCCTCTAAAAGAATATATGAATTTCCGTAACAGACACAGTAAAAGATATCTAATGGTTTAGTGGCTTATTGTATAGTACTGGTAACACAAAATGGAATAATTAGTACAAGTAAAATTTTCAATAAGCATTTCTCTATACAAGAAAAAGGCTATAAGTATTTATGCAATCTGAAAGCAACAGTGACAAAAGAGAAGATTATTTACTAAGAGCGTTACTAACCCAGAGAGTTGTGTTGCTTGTCAAGGTTCCGGTATGTGATATAGCCGCCCTCCATTCAAGTAATTCTCTCACAACCATTGGGCAAACTGGATACATCTTAAGCAATGAAGCAAAGATACCTGGATCCACTAGAGGAAAATTTGCCACAACTGAATTAAGTGTAAAAGTAAGAACAACCTCAACAAGCAGCAATTTTACCTCTTGCTCAGCCCTTCAGAGTAATTTGAAGCTACAATCATTTCCTAGCAATACAACTTACAAAATTCTCAGTGTATTCAGTGACCCCATTTAAGCAGTCATTAATGGAGGCCTCTCTCTCACTCCATTGAATATTGAGAGGCCTTGACTAGGACAATTATAAGTCTCCAAAATTAGTCCTAGCCTAGGCTAGCCGCGTGATGTGAAACAGTCTGAACCAAAGATCTAAAACTAAACCCCCAAGTCCCCAAAGCTGATGTAGCAGCATACCTGCTGGCCTCAAATACTCACAATATACAAACATAAGTTGCAGACCATCACGGATTCAAAGTCCAGAAATGTTATAATATGCAACAGTTTCTCCAAGTTTGAGTCTGCATTTTGTAGGAATTCTGGAAACTTATCCTAGTTTCTGTTCATGTAATGCATGAAAGCTGATACAGATCTGCTCACAAACCAAGCCAAAGAGTTTTGTGAATAATGCCTTATTTTACAGGATGCTTGCTTCTTTACAGAGGTTGGAGTCAGGCTTCTTTTTCAAAACAGGCAGATTAGAGCAGAGGAAAGAATATTGCACTGCACTATTCCTGTATGCAAATCATACAAGAAGATTTTATACTTACTATAAAGATTATTCTTACTATGCTTAGTATTAAAGGAGAATTTATACTTAATATATAAGAGAATTTATACTACATAATCCTAAAGCAGGAACAAAAATAATCATATGTGAAATTAGATCAGGCAAAAAAGCATAAGGAACATTCTATCAGCAAATGCCAGTTAAATGACACTACTGCACTATTAGCCTCAGTTGCCCCACCATCAGTATTTAGTATCACACAGCTTTCAGATACACGTATCACCAGAAGATTACATTTCAGAAAATTTTCAGAAAATGTCATCTGGTGTATACAGCCCACCTACCAAGGAATCTTGGTTGGGACGGCATGAAGCACATAATCAGAGACTAACAGTAATCAGAGTCTACTGTGCCGACAAAGTGAAGTAGTGCAAAGTAGTAATTACCTGAGCATGACACAAACATGCCAGCCTCCTGAATACAAAAGCTTAAGTTCTAGACTTTTTTGTAACAACACTGAAGGATTTTTAGTATGCTGGCAGTTAATCTGATTATATGCTAAACATTTTCTTTAATTTTAATCAACAGAATTCCATTTTCTGAATGAGCACATAGGAAGATACCCATACTACTTCTTCTAAAGTCGACATCTAAATCTACATCTGTAGTATAAAATTAAAGCTCTTTCATTTTCAACAAATGCTATGTCTTTTTTATATCGCACTAAGCTCATGGTAAGAACATGAAAGATTAATAAAAAAGGCAGGTAGTCAAAACAAGTCTGAAAATCTCTTCAAATTTGAATCAAACCAAAACTCTGGAAAAAAGCCCTAGCAGCAAATCATATAGATACAAAATTTAATTGTGGTGGTTGTTTTTTTTAACCTTTCTGAGAAACTACAAAAAAACCCAAACAATAAAAACTTGTACATTTACTACATTTACTAAGGTGTACTACATTTACTAAGGTGAGTCAAAACAGCAAAAATACTCATGTGAAGCATACTGGTTGTTCTAGTGTTCACTAAAAGCTTTGCAACACTGTAATTCTAGAAACTGTAATCAAATGTTTAATTGCTGCAATTGTTGAAAAACAGCCCCTTCTACAGACTTAGAAAGGTTATTTCCCAAGGCTCAGAACACTAACATATTTTCACAATTATTCATGCTTTCACACAATCTGTGATTTTCTGTTTTCTGGAACCATGCCAGTAGCTTTAGGAGTGGTTTCCTCTTCTAAAGTTACCTCCTCCATAACTTTTGGAACATGCATTGCAGCTGCAGTTCAGGATTTTTTCCCCAATTCTTTTATCAGGCTTCAGGAGTTACACATGGATAGAAAAAACCCACTATACTTCAAGGTATTCAAGGAAGACTTCTTTTTTCATTCTTTCTCCCTGCTGGATCAACCCACCTTAATAACCAAAGCTACCTACTCATTTCCCAGTTACTTTCCAGTATCTCACAAGAGGATATTCCAATCGCCATTTGATTTATCAGACACTAAAGTAGATTAGGAATTTTCAGCAGGAAATGGGGTGAGCAAGTATGGGGAAAAGTCCATAAAATCATGATGAATTCAGTGGCAAGGACTAAGGGGCATTAAATGAAAGCAGTAGACAGTAGGTACCGCAGGGAAATGAATCTTAAGTTGTAGAACTTAATGCTATATGTAGTGAATGTTCAAAGACAAAACCTTCGACACTTACTAAACAAAGTGCCACCCTTTGGTTCAGAAAGTCCTTCAGCTGCAGATTGTTAGAAGCTAGGAAAGTAACATGAGAAAGTATCATTACATGTTTGCCCCATTTTTATACTCTTTAGTCATTTGCTTCTGGACACTTGAAAAGAGGCTTCTGACAAGACAAGAAAGTCATTGGTCTGCGCAGTATGGCCATTTTTAAGGTCTCGTAAAAGCTCCTAAACAGATGTGGAAGATTCTGAACAGCAAGGAATTTACAAGAGAGATCAAAACCCCTGTTTGCTTAGAGTCTATTACAAATTTTAAAAATAGTTTTTTTCTCAATCTATTAAATATTGATTTAAAACTATGATTTTTTTTTTTCTTTTAGATATATAATGTCACTAAGTGAAGAATTTTGGAAACAGGGAGGTAAGTCTTCATTCTCATAGGACACATTTGAAATGCTCAGGAGACAAAATTTAGGACTCTGATTAAACATCTCCAAATGTAGTCTCCCATAAAACTCCCAGTCCAACATAATAATTTTTAAAACATGATGTTTGGCTTGCAAGGACTCCACTCTTCGTCTTGTTCAATATTTCTTAAATCACCAACTTAATGTTTCCTAAAGAAAAATGCTCGTAGAGCAAGCATTGGAAAAAAAGAAGTAAGAAACCCAGGTTGTGTCTAGAAAAGCATGAAATTCCAAAACAGCTCTTTGCCTTAGTATAATTGCTTACTAGACGTCTTTTGTAGTGGATGTAGTTTAGTTAGGGGCAGTTATTTCGTCATGGCTTATCTGCACACTCCCTACAACCACGCAGACAAGCCCTGGGACTTACCATTGAAGCAGAACATATGGTTCTCTTTTCCTTCTAAGTATAAGGCAGAAGCGTATAACATATGAAAACAGTACATCTTAACAAACTTGGAAAATGAAGGGGATCATTAAGTGTAATAACTGCAGTCAAATACATTTATGTTTTCAAAACAGAAAAATAAACAATAATTACTTTACTTAACTTCCAAAACAATTGTACTTAAATATTTAGATTGCCTAACTCATTCTTCTAACTTTCTAGGTTCCAGGTATCTAAAGAGTACAACTAATTTTTTTCATGTATAAACTCAGAAACAAACCTGAGTAGAGAAGCCACAGAAGGCAAACCAGAAATGCAACAGTGTGAAAGCAAAGTTTCTGTAGAAGAAATAACACAAGAACTTGCACATTCTCAAACCAGAATGCCTGCCATGAATCTGCAAGAGCCTCTGAAGGTATGCAAACTGGCAAACAGTCACTGGCCAAGACTGCTTCCATTCCTTCCTGGCCAGTGATGCCAACTCCTATGTGTGCACCTGCTAGCAAAGAGAGAGGAAACTTACTTCCACTAAACAGCTGAAAAACAGATGTCAGCTTATTAAGCTACTACATAGACAGTTTCAGACAATAGATATAATTACTGTCAATGGAAAACATCATCCTAGACTACAGGAAATTTGAAATAAGAGCCAAAACTGTTTATCAAAGAAGGAACGGTCTCACATCAACACTTGCTTTCATGACTCACTTATACAGTCCCTCCCATCACAGCAGCTTAAGAAGCAACCTGTGCAAACTAATTTTTTGTTATGATTGTTTTTTAACTAATCCACAGTTTTTCTTTCTCCTTCCACATCCTCTTTAATTCTTCCCCTTTCCATTGTTGCCTCTGGAAGACCATTTCCCAATTCTTCACACCAAAATAGATGAACAAATGCAACTTAACTTTATCCTAACTATAACCTTTTCCGTGTTTAGATGGCAACAGCAAAACTTAAAATAAAACTGTTACAGAACGACCCATTTCATTAATATTTTGTGGAGTCCTATTCTGCTATTTTTCCTGCTTCAACAATATGCCATTGGAATTTGAGGTTCTGACAAATTTACAGGGCAAGGCTAGTAGGAGCAAGATGAAACAATGTAAGCAAGCAACTCAGGCCATTATTCATCATGAAGTCATCTTGTATCATTTTAAGACCACCCATCAATTAATTAGAAAGTTATATATTTACTGTATGGTGTCACATATCTATTGTACTGTAAAAAGGAACTTCCAAGTATCTGATAGTAAAATAAATAGAGCAGTTACTAACATTAAGTATAAATCATTTTCTATGCTTAATAGTATCTGATGTTCTGATCCTGCCAATGCTGCATTCTTAATAGGAACATCAGTCAGTTGGGAAGTTTTACAGGCTAGCAAAACATAATGTTTAATACAATAGTTTTCTACTTTCTTGAAACATTAATACTGAGATGCCTGCATGCAATTAAATGAGACCCAAATATGGATATCCTCTACTGCATTCTGAGGCCCATGATGCCTCTGAACAGTAATATAGTAGGAGTTCTAACATGTCCAGCATTTGGTAGGTTAGCTCAGAGTGGGTAAAATAACTACATTTTTGTGTAATAGACTTGGGTTATTTTTATTCCAAAAACCCAGCTAGGAGCAAAATAAAGCAATGAAATAAGTATTTCCGCTAACAGCAGAAGATGCACCATTTGTTATTCAAAAATTCTCTTTAACACAGGACAAAAGGTGAGCTTTCAGGATGGTAGTTAAGAGGATTCAATGCAGTATTTAGTAAATGCCTTGAATGAAAAGGAAGTCCATGATAGCAGGCAGAAAGTAAGAATTCCACTCACACTCTCAGCTGCTACATGGGCTGTGTTCTACACCTAACTGTGTAGGTCATGAAAAAAATTGGGCAATAGCAACAGCTATCAGCCTCCTTGTTTGAGAAAAACAGCCAACATGTTCAAGTCCTTCAGTCATATTCTATTACCTATGTTTAATGTAAACATTTGTAACTAGCAGTAACCTTGCATTTTAGGAAAATAATAACCATTTGGAGGGTATTGTGGAAGCTATAATTTCCTACATATTTAAAAGGTGACCAAAGTTACAGGACAAAAAAAAAAACATCAAGAACTAGTAAACACAAAGAAAATGCACATCTTTGAGACACAAAGAGTGGAGGAAGCTGCACAAGCAACTTTGAATGGTTGCCCTGTTCTTTTGCTCTTTTCTAGGCATCTGCTCTCAGTTACTGCTAAAGATAGGACCCTGGATTAGACAGATACTTGGTCTGACTGTCTAAGTTCACCCAACACAAACTAATTTATTTCTTTATCATAGTTCAAGTGCCAAATAATGGTATAATGGTTGATCGAGTTCTTATTTTTTCCATAAAAGGAAAAACAATTCTTCAAATAAAAAAGGTCTAAGTAATGGGCCTGCTATAAATACAAATTCATTAATAAACCATCATTTTTATTGACATTTTAATTTCTAAATTTCCCCTTATTTTTGATCATGCTGATGTCATTAGCTCCATCTCCTACTGCCAATATGACTGCCTTCCCGTGTTTCCTAATCAGCTCTGAAACTCATGCTTTTTGTAAAGGACTGACTCAACAGCAAGTCAGTTTTACGCATACAGACAAGTTCCAAGAATTTTCTCCAAATCAGCCTCAATAGCAAGAGCCTGAAAACTTCTGGTAAGTCAGCTGGTTTCGTAACTGTTATAAGACGACATGATGTTGGTCATTACTTGCATTTAATGAGTAGGGTATCTTCTTTTGTAGCAAAGACAAAGGAATTTTAAGCAACTGAAGCATTCAGCAGAAAACCTCATTCCTATTTAGCATTATAAATCGTCCTCTTACGTGTATATAAACATATATAGAATATATAATTCTCAACACATACAGTAAGATTATAAAACACATTTTCTTGCAATACTATTTTATTTTACTTTTACCTACTAAATGCTAAAAAGAACACAACTCCCTAAAATTGGCTACTGGAGAAAAGCATTCAGCTTTCCAGCTGACACTGTGAGAATTGAAGAGTAAACAAAAAGACTTCCTAAATTGAACTATCAACAAAATAGGCATTTAGTACAGGAATGTGTGTTTCTCTGATTCAGTACTGGGAAGAATGTCCCGTTGTTAACTTTTGCAATTATTACATAATGTTCATCCATACACTCAGACAGTTCTCTTTTGGATTTTTAATACTACAGCTAACCATAGAGGGAATATGGCCAAGAACACAAATTCTGTAGCATCTGCATATATATCATGGAATCTCAAAAATTTGAGTGCTGTAAATCACAGGATATAGCAGTGAAATATGAGGAAAA
The DNA here is from genome assembly GCA_024606505.1 of Aquila spilogaster. Classification (NCBI taxonomy): domain Eukaryota; kingdom Metazoa; phylum Chordata; class Aves; order Accipitriformes; family Accipitridae; genus Aquila; species Aquila spilogaster. The sequence continues at coordinate 40,571 of JANHGO010006772.1, forward strand.
AATACACAGAAACAAGGAAAGCATGCATTGCAGACTTAAGAAGAGTCAGAAGAACAGGTGGAAACTAGAACTGCTAACTTGTATCTTCTAATGCAGCTATGTTCTCATGAATGAAGCCTGAAGCTCTATTAAATTAGTAAACAAAAAAACCTTTGATTTTTGTTCAAGCGTTCAAACCCCAAGTACATGAAAGGAACACAAGCTTGTTCTTATGACAGGAACCAGATTTTCTAATCAAAGTAAATTGTTTTGGCATTCCCATAAAATGCTAATATTTAGAAAATCCACTGGAGGTAACTTAGTGACATTAACTTGATGTAGTAATGATTTTAAGGTCAAGTTGTGCTCTTAAGCAAAATGAGAAAAAATAGTTGTACTATATCTGCCTACTTGCATTTCAGTTAATTGGCATTGGTCCTGTGCTGCTACTCCCACATAAGCACTTAATAGCAGCAATGGTATACTTAAATTAAGAATGGGTAAGATTGTGTGAAACATTTTTGACTACAAGACCCTCTGTAGCAAAATTTATTTTAAAGAGCTGTACAGAATACTAGTTTTGTTTCTTTTCCAAATAATCTAAAAAACTTTCTTTTTTTTAAGTTTGGAGCAGTTCTGGAAAAAAACTGGCTTTCCTGGAACAGAACACATATACAATTGGAGTAGGAATGAAAGGACAAAACATGATAAACCTACTTACGAGGCCACCACCATTAACTACTAAGGTGTAACTACCAGTTACAGACTTGTCCCAAAACGAGCTCTGGTTTGACTTTTGCACTTTTTCCACAGAGTAGCTGAGAATCGTAAAGTTCTTTGGTTTGTCCAAATAGGTATTCTTTTGCTTCCTTTAAAGAAAAAAAGAGGAAGAGAAAGGAACATGTCCACCTGTCACCAGAGTTGTCTACAGATCTGGCTCACCTTTAACTTTGAAGTTATTTTTTAGTTTAGTATTAGAATTATTTTTTTTGGCATGGAATCTCTTTGGGTTTGCTTTCTAAATGTTTTGTGTAAGTTTAAATTTGTGGCTGAGATAATGCTGTTCAGTAGAAATTTACTAAAACTGAATGTTAATCTCATTGTCGGGATGTTTGTTGGATGAATATACTGTAATGCTCTATAAGTAGAAAAGGAATATGAAAGGACAAAATTATAAATTGAAATAAAGACAATAGAACAAGCACTGGGTTACATGAGCTTACTTGACATCCTTCTGAGCCTACTGGATTGCTTTTTGACAGGGAATTTTCTCTCTCAAGAGAAAGGAAACACTTATTGGTAAGTTGGTCTAAAAAGTCATGCTGATAAAGCTGCAAATTAAAGTGTTATTTAGAAGCTCTCCTTGGATGGGACACTATTACAGATAGAACATGCATAGGGAGTTTTTTATAAGTATTTCCTAAATGTCTTATTCCTATGGCATAACACTTATTTAAGAATGTTTTGTCACAATACATGCTAGCTGACCTACTATATAGACAATTAGTTGGTAGAATATTATAGCAGTAGGACACATCTGAGAGTGCTCATATATCTCATGAAGGGAGCTCTTTATTAAATTAAATTGATATCTTATTTTCCCTTTTTTGCACTTTTAGTAACTGTTAGTATTGGAATAATTAATGTTACACATATCTATTATTTAATTTTAGTTATTTTATTTTAGAAATTACTCAGCTTACTTTTTAGAATTTTAATATAGACTTAAAGGAAACTAGTCTCAGCATATCCAAATTCTAAAAAAATGACCACAACACTATGTAGATCCAATCTTCATAGATCACGTCTTGATGCTCTATTCCAAAAATTTATGTATGTTTCTCAAGAGACTCCTCAGTTACTGATTCAACGAATAAGCTTGTACAAAAGTAGGCAGTATCAACAGTAATAGCAGCAGTCAACAGCAACAGCTGTAACGTTAGTAGCAACAACAGTCAAGAAACCCTAAAATAAACGTTGGTGAGCAAAGGTGAGCTTTTTCTTCCCCCCCCCCCCCGCCCCCAACCGTTTTTTTCAGGAAGACTTTAAAGTTTTCATTGAGAAACAGTATTTTGTGCGTATTTGCAAGGCACAATGATGCCGTATGGTAAATGGAACAGCAATCTGACTGTTAGGCACGGGAGCCCAGGAAGGGACCCACAGCAGTGAAGTAGTGGCTGCCCAGGGAAAGGCGACTTCTGTTCTTTGCAGGCCACCTGGTGGTTGAATTTGTGATTAGAGATAGCAAGTGCATTCCAGTTCAAAATCAACTCAAGGTGAGAGACAATGTGCTAAAATAGAAATTTAAAAACTTACCTCTGTATGAAGGTGAACAGTTAGACATGCCTTGATACACAAAAGTGTATCAGAAAATTACCAGCTAAAGGAGGAAACTACTTTTAAAAATTTTCACGTATTTGCAGTCTTGAATAAGAGAGAATATTGTAGTAAAGGTTACTTATTAAAGTAAGCAATTTCACATCCCAGGAAGATGCACGTTCACTAATAACAAGTTTGAGATGGATCTTTCAGTGTGTAAAAACAGTCTTTCTGGCAACTCTAACAGTGGAAATTACTACAGGATTACAAAAACATTATTAAAATCCTCACAGTGAATGAGGTACAAAAGGGAATTGGTAAGACTCAAGCCAGAAATCATTTGTTCACTCATTCACCAGAAAGTCTCTCCATCGTCAATGATTCTAAACATTTAAGTTTCATTTATACAAAAATTGCCTAAATTATTCCTCAGAAATAACTAGGATGAATTCTGGGTTTCTTACTTAATTCAGCTCTTATATTTAGTGCAGATGAATCTTTCTTTCTTTTTCTTTTCCTTTTCCTTTTTCTTTGAAAGTTATTCATTCTGAAGAGGAGTGAAATGCAAATCAGGCTCACTTGTATGTTTACAGATGACTTCATAGAAATGGTGGAATTTAAGTGGATTAAAATACCTGATAGTAGCACTGACCACTAATAATTTTAAATTTTCCTATGTATCATTTGTTAAACTGCATCATGTTGCTTGGTAAAATAATACACATCACTAGCATTCAGGTCGCTATATTATATAGGGAAAAAGACTGTGATAGTATGTATTGTACCCCCATGAATCTTATACTCACATATTTGCAAGAGAAAGAGAATCATTATACTTATTTTATACTGCTCTTATCTCATTCTGACAATATGTTCCCTCAAGTCCCAATCCTCCATGATTAGTATTCATCTGGATTTTCCTCCTGTATTTTGCATCTGCTTGTCCAACTATTTCAAATAAATTATGAAACAATAAAATTGATTTAGTAAAACTGATTTTCAGTCTAAACTATGCATTTTGATATAACATATCAATATCACATATACATTGCAAGCAGAAATGAAACAGTAAACCTTGCAAGTATATATTTTCCATTTTTAGATTTATAGTATATTAACTATAAAACTAAGACTTGAAATGCCTATAATACTTAGTTCAGTTAAAAACCTTCAAAAAAAATCACATGCTGATAAGAGATTGGTTATGCTCTGAGGGTTATAAGATCTGAAGAGTCTACTCTCTGAGTATACCTGAGCCTCATAGCTCCCACAACAGGCTATTCAAAGGCACGTGAGTACTCTTCAGGAATCTATTATCAATATAACACCTGTAGAAGTACAGAGGTTCTTTGTGTATGCGTGGGTGGGTTGTTAAGAGGCTTCTGGACTGTTAGGCATGGCAAAGCTGAATATTATAGTGTCTAGGAATCTTTGTTGTTTGTGGTACTTGTCACTTTTCAGATGTCGTCTGCACTGTTGAGAATGCTCACATACCACCTCCGAAGAACAAAAAAGCACACTGTAATTTTAAAACAGTTAGGAAGTGGCTTCAGCAGCCAACTGCAACTGCACACACTGTTTGACATGCACAGGCAGCATCTACCATACACATGCTGCACAACCAACTGTTGTACAAGCAAACTAAGTCTGCCTCCCTGCGCATACAATTAGACTAGCTAGTAGTACCCAGGGCCCACAGCATGGCCAGACAGCAGCTATAGCAACAACAGATGGTGACTTCCTGAGCTCTAGTCAAGTAAGAACTACACTCTTCCTGAAATACTCTTCTTCAGAGCTAAGGTGGACCCAAACAGACTGAAAAGGAGCAGTCTTAATTATACTGCCTGTCAGCAACCCACGCCCTTTCTGATGGTCAAAAGAAAGCCAACTGACTGAAATGCAAAAATCACTGTAGGATGGCAAATGGCAACAGATGCAGACACTGAAGCAGTCAATATGCAAGTACAAGCACTGATCGAAATATTCTGAAAACAATATGCTCTATTTCCTTTTTAGAGTTTTCTATCATTTATTACTACAGTATCCCAGCACCATTTATATTAAGGAATTCCTATTCACGCTAACTCCCAAAAAAGGGTTAATCACTCCTTACATTTCTTTCTTCTTTTGCAGTGAGGTACACCCCTGGAGATAAAAGCTTATTATATGAAAAAGCCACAATCCACTTGCAGCACTGTCCTATCCTTCAAAATTAACAATTCAAAAAAATCTTACAGAGAAAAGTTGTAGCCAAGTAATTAATGATTGTATTTAGAAAGAGGTAGAACTCAAACTTCATTTAGGCAATGACAAAGGCTGTCAATTCTTGAAGCTGTGTTTACATCATTAATATCCTCCTTTGAACATAGTTTTTGTGTGTACTTCTAAGAAGACTGGCAAATAACCAAACCCTGGGACCATATGGGCTTCAAGACACTTCAATACTTATGCAATTTTTTTTCATATATTTAAAACAGTGGAAAAGGAAATTTTCTCTACAAGCAAAACAAAACAAGTCTGCATAGTTCTAGTTCAACTGGCAGAACTAACAGACTTTTACTGAAAGGAATTTTTTTTTTTTCCTCTAAAAGAAAGGAATTCATTTTGACTATTTAGTCTGGAAGGACAGAAACAGTGTTGCTCATATTTATTTACCAGAATTCTTCATGTGCTTCATCACTGTGTGACCAGTCATTGTGAAAGTCTCCATCACACCTGTCAGCATATGATGGAAGTAACTGATGTTCATGGCAGTTTGAGATATTAATGACTGTTTAATGTGATGCCAATTAAAGTGACTTCGTTTCACTGGTAATTTATCCTGACAATGTTTCATTATCATAACACTATAAATTGTCCAATATAGTTACACCATTTTTTATACTTATTTTAGGACTGAAGATGCCCTTTCACCTGAAATACATAATTATTATTTGTAGTACAGCACTTTAAAGTACACCATTGAAATTAGGCTCCTATTACGGTACTGACTGTACAAATTAATCTGCAAAAGGTTAAGGAATTTTCAGTCTAAATACACAAATCAGCAGAGTAAAGAAGCAGCAAGAATGGCATTGAGAGGAAAATCAAGGGAATAACAGATTAAAACCCAGATATCCTCATAGTTCTGTTAGGGGACATCACAAGCTCCATTCTTTATCACAGTACACACTGTCTTGTCAGTGTTACTCAGAATAAAAAAAAAATTCTATGGAATCAGTTTTACAATAAATTGCATACTTCTCTAAGTTTAGAGATTTAGAGTTTGTTATTAAGGATTAATATTCAATTTAGAATACGAGTTCCAAGAACTTTCATCATAAACCAGCATCAACATAATATCCAGAGAATATAAAACACAAAGTTTGTAGCAACATTCAAAATGACTAAATGCACTGTCCCATTAAATCTCATTTAATATCATATATATTCTCTAAAGATATATTACAATCATACACAAAGAACAACCTCCCAAAGCACAGATGAGTAGCCTCTGCAAGTATTATACATGCCCATCAGTAGAACCATTTACACTGCTACCTTTCTCCAAAGATAGCTACGTGAAGCACAATATGGCCACTATTCTGTATCAGATCCTTCAGAGTTATTCTTTAATCAAACTATGCTACAATAATAGCAGTTACAATAATGATGAAATTATTCAGGGAACTATAGTTTCTATTCACTTGATGTTCATCATAACTGTTACCTTAACTTTGAAAATTGGGAAATTGTTACTAGAATATAAGCGAAAAAGAGGAACTTTAATCTAGATATCATCATCAAGCCATCAAAATAAGTCTGATGCCCAAATTCATTAGTATTAGAACTACAAGAAATTCTATTAAATGTTTGGAAAAGACAAAACAGTCTGCAATTAAAACACTTCCACATTACTGTTTCATGGCCAAGTGAATTATGTTTTCCTTGCAATAAGCCCCAAGATCATTTTGAGCTTTAGTTAACACCTAGGAAAATAAGGATATAACTAGGTAAATATTGGCCAGTACACATAGATACGTATAATTTTCTGCCAAATTGCAAGAATTCCAAACATATTAAAAAATAGATGTGATTATTATTTTCATCCTTCGTGTTAATATTCCAAAGACCCATGCCCATTACAACTGCACTGGGGAAAGTCCTAAGACCAACCACCGGACTCAAAAATCCACAGATAACTTTTCCTGAATATCAATGTTACTATGCACGTGATGAGATTCAAAACTTGTACTTTTACTGCACTCTTCTGCACGAGGCATTTTTATTAAGCAAAATATACTGCATTATTTATAACTTAACATTTCAGTGAGTAAATGCCTTTGAAGTGCAAAGATCATGAGCAATTTCATTGTTAAAAGGCAAAAGTATATCAGGAAATGTTTTCACCTTAAACAGATGTCAACAAAGCAAGCTGTTGTATGCTTTACTACCAACAATGTAGCTTGATCATTCCCTGTATAAGATATTACAATGAAAAAACAAAGAGGAACATTAAACATCAAAAATCGATGGACTACAAAGTAAGAAAGTTTTGTAACTGAATAAATGAAATATTAAGGGAAAACCATACTTGTTTGGGGAAAAAAAATTTGCAGGAGTTTGGGGGAGAGAGTGGAAGGAAGGGAGAGGGGAAGAGACAAAGAGAAAGGAGAGAGACTGACTTTGAAGACACAGGTGCAAGCTGACAGAAAGAGGTTAAAGGAATATGTCTTGCCAGCCATCATCACCTAATTCAGTGTGTGCATGCTGTACAATACAGTGTGGTTTCAGCCATACCACTGTGTTGTTCCCTTATCCAGATGGCAGCTGTGCCCTGGCCACACACACAAACATGCAGCCCCCTCCTAACCTTACAGAGTAAGTATGGAAACTCAAGGTTTTAGCATCTAAGGAACTGTAAAAAAAGATCAGATGCTTATGATTCCAGCTTTGCTTTCATATAAAATATGTTGGCCTTCTGGAAAAGATTAAAAGAAAGCCAAGAAAGCTGTATTACAGAGACGAAAACAAGTTATGTTTGTAACCCGTATTAAGTATATGTTATGATGGTTTAGTAGTGTCACAGACATATTTTAAAAATCACGGAATGGTTTGTATTAAACATGGACACTTACAGAGAACATGAATACTTAAAGAAAGAAACGAGACTTTTATCCAGTTTTCCTTTAAGTTCACATTAGGGTAGACCCCTAAAACAAGCAGAGAGCATGAACTTTAACATGAAACTGGGTGATTTGTATTCACATTCATAGACTTGCACTGATTTCAAGCTGGGAATTCTGAGAAATGGATTCTGAGAAATGTAAATATCCTAAGTGTTTTAAATATTAGCATAAAACCTCAGAATCCATATTATTTAAGTAGATTCAGTTCTCTAATCAGCTCTGGGAACACAAAATACTTAGAATATTTGGCTAACTTCACAGGAAGAAAACATTCTAGTCCTGATTCAGAAAGTCCTCCTGCATTTGCATATGTTTACACTAAGAAGAATATTCAAACAATGTAATTTTAAGCCTCAAAGTTGAATATGTTGACTGTTTAAGGGGGTTTCTGAACTAATATCTCAGTTAGAAGCACATACACCGAAGACAGTTGGATGCCAAAGACATTAATACTCCATTGAATAGATGAAGATGTTCAAATACAATGGTATCTTCCCCTTAACAATAAAGCTTTATCTGATCATCTGGATTTCTAACTGAAACAAGAATTTAAAACAAAAATGTAATCATTTTTATTGGGGGGTTTGTGTGGGGGTTTTTTTTAAAGGGTTGTTTGATCTCCCAGGTCTAATTACAGTTCTATTGTACATACCAATAAAAAAATAGCCATTACATAGAAATAGTCCAAGTATATTTTTAAAAGGAAAAGAAGATATCATTATGAAAAACAACATTATTTCACTATGAGAAAGGATGTGTAACATGCCGTGAAACTTCCAGTCCAGTTTCACTTACAGATCCAGTTTTCTCAGTCCATATTATTTGTTTCAAAGTTTCATTAAAAGTATATAATCTCACAAGCTTATCAATATTTTGGGTTGTAATTTCACAAGTTGCAAGGCATAGCTAATCTTCACATGACCCTGGGCCTTTTTAAATCTCAAGCCCGAGAACTTAACTATAGCTTAAGCTTATTTCACTTTCAAATCAGATAATGAGGCTCAGACCATCTTAGTTTCCCTACAGGCCTTGCTTTCAAAAGTCTTATTTCCTTTCTTGAGTATTTCCTCCCTACTTTTCCTATATTCCTCTTTCTGTTCTCTTTCCTGTTGACAGAGATTAGACAGTTTTTCTTGAATCAGTCATTTGTTTCCCTGAAAGCAAGAGAGCAAAAGCTCTAGAAAGACAGACTGAAGTCACAAGTGAATAAAAATCTTTATATGTTAATGAAAATGTATTAAACAGATATTGTTCCTACACTTATTTCTCCATAATAGATTAATACAATGGAAAGGATTTTTTTAGACATGTTTATCTATAGGAATTTTCAGTAAAATGTTGGAGCCTTACGTATAACAACTTTTTTCAGAATACCTTCCAAAATCAATGGTAATTAAAGTTCAAAAGGGAACCACTTAATTATTGGTGTAGTCTTTACATCATCCTAGGTAAGAAGTACAGCAGCAGCAATGAAACTGCTCCTTCCACAAATGTTACGATAAAGATTTTTTCATTATTATTTTTAATTAAAACAAGCAGGATGAATAAAGGAACTAAAATGGCCCACCTGAATTTTGTCAGGATATATAGTAGCTTATAAAAAGCTACCTCCAGTTGACTTAGATGATGCAAAACCAAGACAGAATATCTGATCTTTTTTCAGTAGAAACACAAAGCAAAGCAATCTGAGCACTTCAAAAATAAACATCACCTAGTACATGGCACTTGTATCTGTAGGTTTTGTCTTGATAATCATGCTTTCCACATTTTTTTTAAATAATGAAGTAAAACAATGAGTACATAAATTATATGAAATAGTAATGTTCGTACTGTGTGCTGAGAGATTAGCATGCAACATCACTGGCAAGAGCAAAAAAAAGTAGAGCCATAAGAGATGTAAAGATTTATATCCAATTAGAATTTACTGAAATAGCTCACCCAGAAAACACATTCACAGAAAAAACTAATACTTTACTATTCTAGAGCAATTAATTTTATTATGTTATCTGAAAGGTCAGAAAAATTAGTTATAAAATTACCTATTAGTCAATTTTTAATAGTAAATGCTTATTTAATAAGGACTAGCCTTTAATACAACTTTGTGATTTCTAAGCATCATTCTACACCTCATTAATTTCTGTTTTCCAGCTGAAATATCATATATTTCAGCTACAAAACAAAAGTTATCAAAAACATAAAAATAGAACTAAATTTTATAATAAATGTTTCTTGGGTAGTTTCAGACTCAAGTAGACAAACAGGGAACAAGTACTGCAACAAGACTGAAAGAACACAAATGTAAGTAAAATTCAACATCACAATTATAAACACAATCCTATTTGTGGAACCGCTGGTAAATCAGCACTGATTGACTTTCCGTGTATTTTCACATTAATGGAGCACTTGTTGTGGCATCATGTTTTGAGTTAGAGTTCTTGTTTTGTCTGAGAAAATACATCCAAGTGTGCCCCAATTCTTCATTGAGTGTCATAACTAGAACTTCAACAGGTATGCGTCTTCTGTAGTAATACATTTGACATTCCCAATTTATGAAGCAGATGTGACCAAGACAAATAATTTCCATGCTGAGAATAAGACAAAAAACACTCTTCAAAAATCTTAAAAACATTTTAAAAAATAATCAAGCTTATAATAGCAACTGTATTTGTGATTAGAGTTTAGAATAAAAGGTGCAAGTATAACAAGAATGTCAATTGCAGTCCATAGGAGTAGCATTCCTTCATTCTAAGTACAATAAACTTGTTCCAATCCCTTTGAAGCAAATTGAGATGATATAATCAAATATAAAAGCCACAGATTCTGAAATGCCAATTATTTCAGTACTGTGGTAGGAAGGGTAACATGACCTCCTGGAGTTTATTATCTCTGATTATTCATAGGATTCCACCCACTGATTTAACCCTCTGTATAGAAGGCTGATTTATCAGGTTTACCTTCAAAAATTCATGCGTACACACTAAGCTAGGTACCTGCACTGCTAATACCAATTATCCTCTGCTCAGAGGCACAGAATTGGTAACACACAGCTGTTAGACACTCATAAAAAATACAAAATGTGCATATGTAAGGAGTTGAAATATTGATAAGAAATCAAAGTGGGTTTGGGGGGATGGGGGTGTTCCCCTCAACATGTAAAAACCACCATCCCAAAACACCACTGTTTCTCACGACATAACCTTGAAGTAGCATATGTTCATTATTCAGCGAGTACTCCCTCACTTCCCAAAGGAAAACTCCTATGAATTTACCTAACTTGTTTTTAGGAGTTTCACTAGCAACTTCCCCTGAAAAATAAAAGAGGGAGAGAGAGTTCTTAGGACTGACATCCAATAAGGACTGGGTGTAACTTTTTTTTTTAACACTACCTCTCCGGAATAACATTCCTCCCTCTAAGCAGAAGACAAGCAACCCTTTCCATATCATAAGAATCAAGTTTGACTAAAACTTATGAAGTGGTATTCTGTAGATACAAATATAATTATTAAATTTATTTTCATAGTGGTAGTGCTGACAGCCAGGCATTTTCTAAAGACATCGTGAAAAATTCAGCAGTCCAAATACATAAGGGAGAGACAAAGCAGGTAAACAAAGGTAAGAGGTAGAAGTTGTTGCTCATATCACACAAGTGCTGCTGATATGAGCTACATCAAAATTTTAGATTGCCTGTCATGAATGAAGGAAGCAATATTGACATTAATCTTACAACATGAAGTAGTTATCTTATTGTCCTGTGGCAGGACTGTCACTGCATTTCAGCTGTTGGGGGCTTGTAAACATATAAGCTGAGTATCTATGAATGAGAGGAGAGAAAGAAATATTCATAACAACTTTAGGCACCTGAATTTGTCAGGCAGGTTCTCCAAGATCCAATTATAGCCATTAAAGAGAAGTCAGCTGACACGTGAGACTTCTCTGAATCACTTGTTAAAGGATCTTAATATTTATCTCCACTGACTCCGGGGGAAACCAAACAGACTTCCTAGCTTAGTTTTAGCTGATTACATCAGGTGCCAAATTTGACCCATGTGAATACCTTCTAGGCTCCTTGCATTGGTTGGCTCCGAAAAGACAACCTTATGCACTACAAATAAGGAACTCTAAACCCACAGATTATAAGACTAATGAACAGAAAACTGGCCAATAAGATCCATATCTTCGCTTTTAAAGATTACACATAGCAAAGAACATGTCTTGTTACTCTGTATATTTCAGGTTCCAGATTCACCTGCTAATTGTTTTTCCCCTATAGAGAAACATCACTGTGATAGCTTATCACAGTAAACCAAACACACTTTCAGGATCAAATGGACAGCATTAAGAGTGAAAGGATGCTACCTGTCCTTCGAAACATCCACCTACCAAGCATTTCCCTAAAACTTTTTCACAGTGAAATATTCGGATTTTCAAGAAAATATGAGAGGAGTGAAAAAATTCACATTTCTAGTATTCTGCTTGTGATTGAGCTCCTAATTCTGTTGTGCTATAAAGCCAGGCTGCATTTTCAGTGGCATTATGCTAGAACACTCTTTTTTCTCTAAATGTTTTGGCAAAAATAGAAATGATCCTCTGGCTAAATACTGTATACCGCAGACAGAAAACTGAGGCTCAGGACAAGTACAGTGCATGTTTAACTATGGAATACAGCTTGTGTTTATTTAAAGAGTGTATTGGAATGCCAGTGATTCTTTTCAGCTGTCCCATTACTTCCCCCCCAACTTTTGTTTAATTTTTTCCATGGTCCTAATTAGGCAGTGCTCAAATTTGGAAAAACCATCAAACATACAGTATTGTGCAGCAGATGGCAAGATATTCTAAAGAAATTCTGTTAACAGCATCTTGGACATCATATAATGCAAGACAAAAGCAAACACTTGTAGCAGCCAACTAGAATCAATTCTTCTACAGTGATAACAGAGGTGGCAACCTACAGCTTGCAGGAACAGAAAACTGAGAGTGAAATCACAGGCCACCAACATATATAGAGGTGATACCTCAAGTTTGGTCACTGGTTCCAAATTAACAAGGCATTTGTCCTTGATTCACATAACCTGAAGGTTAAGAGTGAAGTGCAATATAAAGTGTCAAACTGAACTACATTGGTTAATGTAAGATTGCTAAACTGTGCAGCTCAATGAAATCTGCAATAATTGCCTGTTACGCAATCTAAAGCACATCTGGTTTCACCCCCCCCCAAAAAGTATGTATTTAGTTTTGACAGAAATAAGTTCTTTCATATTAAAGTTGTTACTGGAGATGTCATTAAGATCTCCCATCAGACTGCAATATATCACACAACCATTTCTTTTCCTGGCAGATTTTATTTTTACTTAGACAAAAATCCTTTACCATGAGCTATATGTTTTGTGTTACATGTACACCACTGGTTACTTATTTTCTTCATTACTGTTTTCAATGTTTTAAAGCTGATCGTAAAAATTTTCCTCTAGGCTAATATTAGATTAATATATACATAATTCACATGAAATAACTATTTAATAAGTAAATATTTCAGAAAAATTACTAAGAACTTTTAGCAGGTTGATCTGATTGATTTTAAGTGCAATTCATTATTTAGTCTATTTCATTGATACAGTCTATGTATCTCACACTTAGAGTCAAATCTGAATATAAAGCACAAGCTTTAGAGCTTTAGTTTTAGGGTCTATCACACACCATTCAGTTTTAGACATCTGCATTGGCTGGCTAAATTGGCCTGTAACATGCCTGTCTTTAAAATCTCCATCTCTCCACAATCAATTAAATTCTCTAGAGAATTACATTCAGATATGGTGCTTAACCTGTGTGCACTGAATAGCCCTTTGGAAGAATCTATTTTGATTTTTTGACCGTAAAAGTAATGTATGGAGACAAACCGGAGTTGAGCAAGATGAACATACTGCTTTGATCTACTTGCTCTGACTATCATTTACCTATTTGCCTGTGCTAGTCAACCTGTTAACATATCACTATTTCTCACATATTTCAATTTACACTGGCTAATTACAGTAAAAAGAAAACCAAAAGTCTTTCAAGATTTCATGGAGCTGTTGTTGGGTAAGACTGAGCAGCTGACTCCTCAGCAATTCTAAGTTTGGTTGTCTATTTTGTCACAGTAAAAAAAAAGAACCTTAAGAGTAAGTAACTGCCATTTGGTACACAGAAATAAGACTCAGTTATTCAGTGTTATGTGAAAACAAATAATTTAAGATCTCAACACTACAAGATTCTATAGTATAGTAGAATAAATGTAATAGGGTCTATCCACAGCTACCTCAGGCTGACTGCAAGCTAGAATTCCTGAATTTCATCCCCATTCCTCTTAAGTGTTATATGACTAACTTACCTTACCTTTTTTTTTTTCTCTAGATGATTCACTTGTAAAATGGTTTTACTGATTTATTGCCCAGAAGACATTGCACATAAGCAGCTAAGTCTTTCACCATAGGAAAGCAAAGAATTAACAATGAACTCTTCCATGTCAGGGACTGCGACATTACCACAAAGTACAGTTTGTCCAGTCTCACCCATGTTACTTAAAAGAGCACAAAACACCACAGTGACCAATGATAACAGGGCAGGGATGATGACAAGGTAGTGGGATTTACAACTAATTCCTTGCTTAATCCACACTTGAGTTTGGCTACCCTATGGTTTATTTTTTTTAAATAAGGATTTGTATCTGAAGTCTTTGATTTGAGTTCTTCATTTTGTGAACTGTTTTAAATTAAGATAAACACAAATACACTTCCAGTCCTGTATGCTATCAGGAGAATTAAGTACTAAAACATGGATATTTCACTAAACAGATATTTTCTTTTTCTCCTTTTCTATTTTATGATAAGTTGTCAAAATGACCCCATGGTATTGGATGTTTCCTTGTAAAGGACTCCTAAACCTTTTGCTAGTATAGAATTTAATATTAACAGTCAAGAAAATATGTAAACTTGCCATAAGTTACATAAAACAGATCACAACAGCAGTCAAAAGTCAGACTGCTAGGCAAGACTGTATTAAAAGCAAAATGGCATATACTGTACTTTCATCCAGGAATAAGACCAAAGTATGTGGAGCTTCTGGTATTTTTAGATTACCCTTACTCGGAAAAATTGTAATACCTATAAAATTCTAATAAGAAACTGAAGAAATGAACCCCCGTTCAGTATAAATATTTGTTCCAATGTTAAAAGTATTTGCATGAGTTTAAGAATTGTATAAATTCTTTAGGCAAAACTATCCCTTTTTGTTCTGTAGACCAAAGAATGAGATTTCTTCAAGATATCAAGCTCATATTTTCATTGTTATTAAAAGCTTGTAAATATAGCATTACATAAAGACCCTTTGTACTGTCCAGCACAGCCTCTGTGCTTATTAGGTCCTGAAAACAAAGCTTAAATTTTTGGAGACTAATATTTTAATATTCTTCCCACAAAACTTGTTCGTGAAGTCATGCATGAGTTTAGAAATAAGTGCCATGTATTGTATAAACAGAGCCTTAAGAAACCCTTTTCTATATTCCAAGAAAGGCCATAATATTCCCTGAAATTCATCCTAGTTAACATCAAACAACTTTTACAAAAACACAGGAAAACAATGTTTCATTCAAGCTACAAGCATCCCCAACACAATGAAACAAAAGCAATTAGGAAGCCCATATTTGCTACCATAAATTCATGATAATGTAAAAGAATTTTTTTCAACTTCATAGATTAATCAAGTCCTTATATTTATTATAAGCATGTAATGAATTACCGTAATCCTTCAAATTAAGTTTAAAACTCACCTATGCCACACTGTTCTCCTGCTACATCCTCCTTGACTGCTTATTAAACAACTGTAGCAATCTCCCTGTTTATCAAAATACCCAACTGAATGAAAATAAACACAGGTTAAGCAGCATGCCACAATTTTATTACATTTAACTGGCCTCTAAAACATACACCATAACTCCAAGTAGACTGTTTTAAGCCTAATCAGATTCAGTTCATGCATTTGAATGGACATCATAGAAACCCTCTTTCTCTTCTAAAGGAAGAAGGGTACCAAACACATTTCTAAAGACTTCCAATATCTTCTCCCATTGGTACAACTTCTGTTAGAGCAAACTTTAACTGAGCTTCAGTTCTAGAAATCACATACCATTTTTATCTGCATTGGGCATTAACTTGCTTGTACTAACAGGAAAACCCTTCTGTCCATATGAAATGGGAAAGAAAAAAGACAAAATGCAAGTCCCAGTTTAGTCTGTGGCAAATCTCCTGACCCTCCCTCCCACAACAGGAGATTACTTAGCATCTTAAAAGAACAAAATCTAAACCCTACAAGCAACAGGGACGAGGGAGAGTCTTATTAAAAGGAGTAAGACTCCTAAAGTGTTGGGCAGAACTTTACAATACATAAAAACAACAAGTTGCTAACAAGTTCTATTTCCAAGCACTCTATAGAAATCACCTGCAAGGAAATCAACCCTCTATCATATTCCCTAATGGGTACATTGACTTTCCCTACTGCTTCAGAGCAGGAACCTTGGTATTCTTGCCAAGACTTCCATGTCAGGAAGTAAGTTTCTGATACTCAGACCCCTAAACATCAACTACCTTAATCTGTCCATCCAGAATATATGTTCATAACGATCTTTCTACCATGAGTGGGACCAATTGAGAGTCAATCCAAAAGTCAAACTTCGATTCCACTGGCATCCATATCTACCCTGCCAAACACCACACTTGCCACTTCCTGCCCTTTTCCTTAACAACTTCCAGAACAACTTCCATCTACCAGCAATTAATAAGCAGCAGTATTTAAGAGGGTGTCAGACCTTCAAAAAATGAGGTTTATGAGTGGATCTTATAATAAACTGTTGTACTATGACCCCAATCAGAATCAGTCAAAAATCAGTTCAGAAAAGTAATAGAATTATTTTTATGCTATGATATTCAAGAAATAACCAGGCTTTTAGTTATCATGAATCCATTTAAATTTTTATATCTTTGTTTAAAATTTATTTCATAAGTTAAAGAATTTTCAGTGTAGCCCATGTGTAAACAAACAGGAAACTCAACAGGAATACTAGAAGGGGACTCAAAAGAAACTACCAGCTATCATTTAAGTCTATCTTTTGCATTTCACAGTTAAAAGCAGACATGTTTTAGAGAATGATTGTAGGAGGGCCTAGCAAATACTTTCTGTGGTCAGAGCAGTAGTGCAAAAGCTATAAATGGAACGAGTAACATTTTAAAGTTAGAGTTGAACAATAGGAGTTATATTATGTCCTTTTCTGGCTTCAGAGCATGAAATTTCAAGCTATTCAAGAAATTTAGAAAACATTCATATCCCACAGAGCAATGTATTGCAGAACTATGTAAAAGAGTCTGAAAATTAAAACAGCCATTCCCTACTCAAGTAATATGACCTTGCTTTTCATTACAACTAAGTACGTGAGGTAGAGCTGTACCAACACAGCTAGACTGGTTTTAATATGCTAAAGGTTAACTGAGGTATATGTTCATGGCATATGTATATAAAAATGTATAAATTCATGCCATCATGAGTTTGTGTAACAGACCAGCATGAGAACCCAATTCTTTCAATCAAAATATAATCTCCTGACCAAGAATTTTGATCCTACCTGGAAAAAATACACACATATATTTTACAGTTATGATATAAAATATTTACTGTGGAAGAAAAGTGATACATAATTTTGTGGCTATACTAGAGGGCTGTAGTATAATTGTACTCCAGTATAATGTATTTGATGTATATAAAACTAGTTTTAATTTAAAATTAGTACTGTATTGTCTGGAAAATACTAGAAGTGTCACATCTTCTGTGGAAAAAAAAAATTACAAAGTATCAGCTGGCTGTCATAAAACAGATGGCTACTACTCTAAGCAATTGGTTCTCTTTAGAATTAAAAAATTCCAAATTTGAATAATAAATACTACTTGTGTTAAATATTGTTACAGCGAAAGGTCACCAAACATTCTAGAAAACAGTTTCAAGTTGACATATAATATATAACAAATATAAGACTACAACCTAGACTGGAGACATTCCAAAACTTTAAACTTAACTACAAATTACAGATTTCTTGTTTGTACTGTTTCTCTAAAAAACACTAGGAGCCAATATAACTGAGCGTAGAGGACAAAAAATTAACAAAAGTATTGCTTAAATGTTTTAATTTAAAGAATAAAATCCTGTGTGTTGACAGAGCAACAGGTCATATTTCAAAATGCACTTACAATGCTCAGGGACTCTCCAGAGCAGCGAAAGCCAACAGGTTTGTTTCCTACTTCTTCTCAGGGCCACACAGTTATAGCTCAAGTGTTTTAAGGAGCTGCACTTGAGTCAAGGGAAGGTTGCTTCAGATTATTAATGGAAAACAAATAGGGGGATTAAGGCTGAAGACAATGGAAAGGAATAGAATGTGTGAGAATTCCTCTATTTTATTATCCTCCAGTGTTGATGTGGAAAAAATCCCTTCATCAGGTCAGCCTAGTTGACTGGCCTATAGACTACAGTATTGTCATTTCCAAAAGCTTACTAGGTTTTCAAAACATAGTTTGATAACGTAACATAATATTAGATACTTACAAAATAATAAAACAAAATAAAATACCCTAGGATGCAAGAATATTAGTTCTTAAGCAGTCTTCTCAAGCAATAATTCTTAAGCTTCACAACAAGAAAGAAAAGTGGCTTTTAATATTTAGAATCATTCATCCCTTTACTCCTAGTTATAAAATGAAAATAAACCAGAAGGAAAACAAAAAGGAAAGGAAAGAAAAATAAGGTGAAAATTCTGACAATAACAAATACTTGCCTAGTGTAAAGATGGGGCCAAAAACTGGCATCAGTGATACCAATTTACTAAGACACCCTGATTTTGTGATGCGCATAAGTGTTGTATTAATAAAAATGATTGCTTTAATATAGAGCTATGTTTGTGAGCAGACCTGCAGTCTTTTTAACCTGTTTAAGGTAGATCTGCACAAATTAGCAAGTTTTCTATACCTCCATGTAGCACCTTAAACTGTAGGACCTTAAATTTTATCCAGATCATATTGGTGTTTTATCACAATATCTTTTTTTTGCCACAAGCACTGCAGAATACATATATATTTTGAAGTTTAATGATGTCACTAACTCTTACATTCATCCATTTTTCATTCTGTAATCTATGTAAAAAACATTCACAATTAATAATGCTTTAAGTTACAGATAAATATTTAAACTTAGTGGTATAAAAACTCTAGCATTAACAAAATAGATGCTTAAGATCATCTAGTGAAGTTGACAGTGTGTTCATTTATTAACAAACTTTCTTTAAAAGAAGGTATGAAATTTCGGGGGGGGGGGGGGGGGTACTGATGACATAAGTATTTCACTTTTTCCACAAGATTCCTCAATGATTTATATAGACTAGAACAGTCTTTGACAAACCACTGCATGCATGAGTAGAGCAAAAATAGTGGTTGACAGAGAAAGGAAATTACAACAAGCAAAGCAACGTGGAAGATATAGATAAATGAAATGAAAGCAGAAATAAGACCATAGGCTCTTTTTCACTTCCTTGAAAAATATTTCCTGTTGCCAGCATTTGCAATGATCTTCTATATTGGCATTCATTATAATGGAGAAAAAAGACCTGTTCATTAATAAATATTACTTTAACTTGAAAAACTGAAATAAAGTGGAAGCCTATTGAAATTTTTACCTAAAGGCACAGTGGGTGTAACAATGCAGCCTTGAGGGGGTTTTTTCAATGTCAAAGAGGAGCATGTCACATATCTTGTTTCCTGAAATCATTAAGAGTTCAGAGTGCTTCTCTATAACAGTAATATAGCAGTACTGAGCTAGAGTCAATTTCAGAACAAAAAATACTTAAGGCAGACAGGTTCGCTTTGCTTTTAGCTTAAAATCTAATTTACTTGTTTTATGGGCTGAAAAAACAGTTAGGTATTTGTATAACTGTGAAATAGGCTCTGCACTATCAATGTACTAGGTCATTTGGCTTAGACATGCACAATACTTCCCTTTAATACTGATCCAAGTACATGTTGTTCTGGAAAGAGTTCAATAGCAGCATTTTCATCTAGAGCCAGAATGCACTAGTTTTCCATTTCTATTGTCTTCTGTACTTTATCTTAAGTGGGGAAATGTATATTAGTTGCAGCATATTTAACTTAATTTTATTTAGTTTTACAGGTGTGCTAATGCATTTGGATAATCTTTAAAGAAAACAGTTGTAGGAAATGTAATTATCTTCAGTATTATTTCTCCAGTTAATTTGTAGAACAAAGCTTAGGTCAAGATAGAAGTTGATCAAGATGGAAGTTTTAATCTTTACTAGCAATCTAAATGGAATCTTAGATCCACAGTCTTCAGTTTTATATCCCAAACAAACGCTATATATCATAGTTAACCCACATCTAAATGACACTGCCTAGACAATCTACTGTTCATCTATTAAGTATGAAATCAACTATTAACAAGTACTAATCCCAACAGGAGTTTGGCTACCAAGTTATGCTCAATACAAAAATTAAGCACAATCCTGTTCCAGTTAATCAGTATGAAGATATACTGAATTGTGGACTGCCTTCCTTGGAAGTAATAAGTCACCATGAAACCTGACAAGCAACATTCAAGAGGAACCAATAAGCACTATTAAAAACCCCAGCTACTTGCTAGCAACAGGTATCTATGACACCCCGTGAAAGAGAGTCAGGTAAGTCAAAGTTGTGGTTCCATATTTGATACTGAAATTATTTTCTTATGGATGGAACAGGAGAAACAGCTCTTAAGGAAAGAAACAGTGTCTGGCTTCACCTCAATAGGATTTGCAAACAGTAACACATCATCGTGATTTACAAAGCCTTGCTTTTGATTTCTAAAGAATCCAGCCTGAGGAACATTTTAAAAAATTTTAAGGTACTAATAAATTGGTCTGACCCTTCTGTAAATAAACACAATGCTAAAAATTTTTACTGTGACTTTCCATCTATGAAAAAGAACTTTCTCTTTCAAGGCCTTTTAAACTAGCAACAGTAGAAGGAATCAACATAAAACCTTTACGTGCACAAATTCAGTGTTACAACTGTAAGAGGCAAAAAATGATGGTCACTCAAGAAGCAAGTAAACTCCTCTCATGATGTGGACATGATGCCTATTGAATCCACAAGTTTCAAAACTCACTTCCATAAAACTAACATGTTTTCACATGTGCAATATTTTGCACCACATACCTTAAGTTCACATTAAAAAGTATGTGCTCCTGTACATGTCTTTGGGTGCTCATAAATTGATCTTGGTCATATAAAATTAAGAAATGTTATATACAGTAGCTTTATACAGGAAATATTCATTTAATTTGTGCATAAATTTAAAAATAAATTTACATATCAAAACATATCTAAACCCAACGTGAAGTTGTAACAGTATGCTTCTATACAGTATTCTATAGGATTAGGATTTCCCATATTTCAGTCTCTCTAGCTGACAAAGCTAAGTGTCTAGCATTATTAGAAGTCTTTTTTTTGAAGCTGTAAATATTCTTTTGGAAATGAGCAAGCCTGGTCTTGGCACATTATGTATAAACATTGCCTGGACTACTACTTTTTTGCTCTTTCCCATCTACACACACTTTTGTCAGAAGTCACCTAACTAATATTTTCAGCAAGTTTGGCAGGGATGGGGAGAGTATTGCAAGGTAGGCACCAAGCAGGTTCATAAGGAAATTGTAAATATGCGACTTCAACATAAAAAAGGCCAAGTCTGAAGTTTATTATTAAATCCATTTCATAACATTTTATTCTCCCTTTATAACACAAAATTCCACATAAAAGTCTGCCTGGAAAGCACTGCATCACTAAAGCATCCACATTGACTGAGAATAGTGTCAGACACAGCAGCTTAAGTAAACAGAAAATTAGTATTAATACATGTGAAATACCACAAATACTTTGAGTTTTTCCATACAGGAAACTAATAGGCTCTTGAATAAGACATTCATAGCTCAACACAAACCATCCATTACTTTTGGTAAGGGACAGCACAATACAGTGCCAAGTAGAGGTATCTTAATCAACTGCTGATGTGCTGACCCATATTTAGAAGCAGTAAAGTTGAATTGGTGGAATGACCTGCACAGGCTGGTTAGCCCATCCACGCTGTGCCGTGTAGAGATACCCTCATTACAGCATCTGAAGTTTCACTTCCCTCATCTAGTATGACTTTCAAAGCTTCAAAAGCTTCTTTACACCTCTTGCCACTAAAAATTCTTTCTAAGCAAGTTGGTTTTCAGTAAACATTGTTTTAAACCATGTTCCTTTAAATCATTAAGGAATATATATGTGCTAGGCATCCACAGACAGAGGAGTTCTAAACAAGCCTTTAGAAATCTACCTAAATACTGTGATGTCTGATTATTAAAGACTTTTGTTCATAGTAAAGCTAATAATTTTTCCTTGACTAGTTTGGCAAACTTATTGATAACCTTTGGCACCATATAATACTTTGACTGCTTTGTAGTTACAATCCGGGGGCACTAACTATATCCAAAAGATCCTTAATTGTCATTCTGCTCCTTTCCTAAATAGAATGGAATCACAACTGACTATAAGCACTTCCCTGTCCACAGGGCTTAGAGAATATGTTCAGATAAATTAAACTGAAAAGTTCTATAACACACACTTGATGCATTCGAATAGTTTATAGCTTTTAACTAACTGCATATATGTTAAATATATGCAGCAGACTAATTCTTAAATCTTCCATCTGGTTATAGCTCAAGTGACACTACTATTTATTCCAGCCAAGATTCTATTCCAGCCAGGATTCTACTAAAAAGTAGCAATAAGCAAAATACAACTTCATGAATGCTAATGAAATTATAATGTTCCAGTATCTAAACAGTCAGAAAATTAAAAGGATGCAGAACAATCTTTTATTCCTTTTCTGGTAAAAGGAATAAAAAGGCTTCATGCACTTTATATGGGTCTATTTTTATTCACATTACAAATACAATTCCTCCTATTGCTTTGAACAAACCTACTCTAATACAGTGAGAGCAGGATCCAAATTTACAAGAAAAAGCATCACTTTCATAAGACAAAACAGTTTTCTCCTAAGTTTCCAAGACAGGCTATATTTTCTGTGTTTTATTATTAATTCCCCAAAGATATCTGGGGCAAATCAACCTCCTACAAACCATTAAAATATGTCCTCCATTCGATATCTGGGGCCAATCAACCTCCTACAAACCACTAAAATAGGTCCTCCATTCCAAAAGAAACAGGAAAAGCAGTAGGAGACAGTACCAGTGATATTTTGTCCATGATAAAGCTGTTCTTTTCATTCCTCCTATAGCATAACCAGACAGTCTAAAGCTGTCAGGGAGTTGGAGTGAAAACATAACAGTTGATGTGAAAATGAAAAATAAGTGTTGATGTCTCATAAGCTAAGAATTTGGATCAAAGAGAACCCAAAAGTATCAGCAAAGTTGTCTGTGTATCATCAAGATTCCTATGAGCAGATCCTCAGCTGGAGATCTGCCCCCTACACTTCATCTTGTGTACCAAGCAGATTTGTACAATGATTCTGTCTTTCCCCAAACCACTATCTTCCCTACAGTCATATAGAAAAAATATGGCAATAAACTCTAAGCTATGCAAAAAAACTTATGCCAAATTAAATGCCTTACTATATATATGCCAGTCAAAGCAGGACTGGTGTTACCAGGCATCCAGGTCCTAGTAATACAAGGGCAAGGAATTTAATTTTTTTTGCAGAACAGGAATACTTAAAGGCAGCTGAACAACTTGGACCTTTTAGTTTGAAATGGGACAAGTCAGGAAAGTATTGCCATCTGGTATTAGTACAAGAGAACCTATTCTGTATGTACTAAGTGCCAAAGAGCGCAACACTCGAAAGGTTTGCAAATGGTCATTTCTGAGACACGAAAATAAAACTGGAGGAAATATAAAATAGCAATGGAATAAAATACATCAAAACACAGTTTAAGTTTTGCCAGTTCAGTAATCAATTCCAGACTGAATTCTCTCACCTTTCCTTATTTCTCTTTAATGCCAGATGCCCTTTAACAGGCATTCTACAAGGTTTCTGGCTTTGAGATAATCAACAGGACATTACTTTAGCTTTCCTTTTTTGAGCATACTTTTACAATCAGAAGAGTGAGCTACATATTTTGTATATTTGTATTTTAAGGCAAAATAATTCTAAAATAAAATTTGTCAGCATATCAGAAGAGCTATGGGAGATTATTACAGAAATATACTCAAAACTGTCGATAATACTTACCTTTTGGAGAAAAGCTTTTAATACAAATACAAAGTGATAAAGGGTGACAATTTTCAGTTATGCTGTGGTTGTAAAAAATTTTAATTTTAAGAAGAACAAAAAATAAGTTTAAATACTAGCAAATTTATTCACAAATTGCCACATAATCACACCCTTTTATATTTTAGGGTTCTTAATTAAGAGAAAGCCATGACAAAAAAAATGTAAAGGTATTTAAATTATTTTTTTAAAATACCTGTAGTTTAATTCAAAGGGTTTTTTTAAAAACAAAAACATTCAGGGAAACTGATATGAATAACCCTTCATTCAACATATGCCCTCAGTATGAAGATTGTTAGGCAAACCCAAAGGAAGCTACTGTAAATACTGAAAAGAACTCAAGAAACTCATAACCCTGTAAAATGAATTTGTTTATTGGATATGTTGTGAGGCTGGGGAAAGATGCTTGTCAGGAAAAGAACCACGGTTATTTTTAAGCTACTGTATATTCCACTGTGTGCAGAATACTAGGGAAAATAAATCAGCAGGAAGTTCGCTGTGCAGTACAGAGATCATCCTCTTATCCCTGAAGTATGACAGTGATGCCAGACACCGTCAATATGCACCACAAGCAACATCCAATACTGCAAAATTGCTAAGTCAAAATAAGTATTTGCTACTATATCTGTGTATCTGAACTATATTAACGCTCCACAGGTAGCCTACAGTACAAAATTTTGAATGAAAAAAAGGTAGCAAATTTTTCCATTGCCTTTCCTAGATACACTTTTGGCATGATACTTTTTTGTAGAATCTAGCTCTGCCCTTTATATATAGTATTTATTGTGAAAAATTATGCAAAATATATTGTTGTCCTGACAGTGTTAATACACTTCTCTCGGTTAATTTTCTAGCCTATTATGAAGTCCACCAAAAAACATGTAAACATTACTTGCATACTAAATTGTGTACTTCATTTGTAAGTGTTTCCTAGAGGTTTTACATGCATATTAAAAAGAAACACAAAAATACAAACCAAGAATACCAAAAAAACTACAACTTTATCAACAGAAAAACTTTGGTCATGAAAAGAGAACTGCTTACCCCAGTCAGTGGTTCTCAGAGACGTGCTCTGCCCAGTTACCCAGGTGAATTCTTTCCCCATGTTGAGCATATTAGGGTGAAGTGAACCAGGCACCAACCTCAGGTCTCTCCCCAAAGCAAAATTTGGAAACAAAAAGATCTGAGAAAGACTCTGAAAGACTCTGAAGTACAATCAAACTGGAGCATACATATGTACAACATCTCGAAGGATTCCTGTAACTAGTAAGTTTCATTTTCATCTTTAAGTGGTTGTACACATGGACTGTGACTGACATCCAAGAAATAACCCCCCACATTGTCAAAATTATTTTAGGTGGTATTGAGTCCTCCATGTGAACAGAAACTGCTGAACCACTTCTCCAAATACAAAATCATTTCTGTGCATCTCTGCCATTACAATGCCTTATGAAAATTTGCATGAGCTCTAGTAGGCTCTTCTTCAGATGCAAAGAATGCACACACATTTTCTTTGGTATTGTCGGTGACATAGCTTTATTTGCTTGACTGCATTCTGATCTCAGAGGATCTCATGGTCTTATGACATTTTAATCCAATCATTGAATTGGTCGCAAAGACTGCAACCATCAGTGTTTAGGGTGCCTGGTTGTCTGAACACAGTCCCACAGCAGAAGGACTCTCTCATACTAATTCTAGATGTTTCATGTGAAATCTAATGTCCAAATGAACTGAACTCAGTAACGTCACAAAGTATCTTGTTTCTCCAAGGAAAGTACTTGGTTCTGGTCATGTTTGTTTCCAGGTCACTGTAAAATTAAAATTTCTAAGATATCTTTATTTAAAACCAAAGATGACCTAGAAACAGGAATCCTGAAAATCAGGAATTATAAATCCATTCCCTTTCTGTGAAGCCAAAAATCATCATGTTGAACTTTAATTCTGCAAATTGAGGCATTATTTTCATAAGTTCATGATCACTTACCTTCTTGGCATTGCATAAAATGTCTGCTGAGATACTGGAGAACCGGCAATGTAAAACATCAGTGATTCTGCTTTAGTTTTACCTTTCTGAATCAAATAGAGACAGCTTCACCAGTAAGGCACTAAGAACACACTGCCAAGTATAAACTGATTCAAACTCTGTGAAAGTATACAGGGGAACAGGACAACATAGGAAGACCTCCTGTAAGAATCCTTGGTCATTGTAACAGACAATAATCAGTTCAGCTTTCAAACATAGATATGGTAACCCACATCATTCCTCATAAAAAGAGAAAAGCAGACCAGAAAGGGAGCCTCAATCTCAGATTATTACATATCTTTCATAATCCTGCAACAGATACCAAACCGATGATGAGAATCAAACTTAATCCATATACGGTCATAAGTTTATATACATATCAAATAGATGCCCATTGCCAATAACATTGTATATGGGTAAAATAAAATTTGCTCACACTGAAAGTGGAAGAGATGTACACCTCTACTTTAGCACCCTTCCATCAGCAATGGCTGGGTGCCACTAGGAGAAATCCAAAGAAATTGACAATGTTCTCTCACTGAGAACAACCTTACCATAGAGGAAGTCCCTCAACTGAATGAGCATAGAGTCATCTTAAACTACTAAGCATCAAATCCACAATGCTCACTTTTTCGTGTCCTGATGGGTAAAAGTCAGGAGCCAATGTAGACTGAACTTTTTGTCCTAAAATAAAATGTAATCACTTCAACAGCTGAAGTGAACTACTGCAGATAACTGATAAGGTTAGGGTAGATGTTAAGGGCTTACCTTCTCAATAGTAACACCTAGTTGGTCTATGCAATGACTCTATTGCTTATTTCCAGAAAGTTTTGGGGCCCTACATTATATCATCTTTTCTGGGTATGAAGCCCACTAGTAGCATCCCTCTGTTACATGGTCATTTTCCATTATAAAACTGTCGTGGTTTAACCCCAGGCAGCAACTAAGCACCACGCAGCCGCTCACTCACTCCCCCCTCACCCAGTGGGATGGGGGAGAAAATCAGGAAAAGAAGTAAAACTTGTGGGTTGAGATAAGAACAGTTTAATAGAACAGAAAAGAAGAAACTAATAATGATAA
>JANHGO010006773.1:0-20918 GCA_024606505.1 Aquila spilogaster
TTAGTTCTCTGATTGCCTGTGTGGCAGATAGCGATGTCTTCAATCAAGCAGAAACAAGGGTATGCTTTATCTTTTGTTTTATTTATATGGGCTACCAGAATGCTGAAGTCTGTAGGTACTGTTTCATAACTGGTTAGAATACAGCTTACCTTAAGAGCTTTTTTACTTACAAGAAAATGTCACATTGGTGCAACGGTATGCTTTGATATGAACAAATCTCACTCTGGAAATTATTAGATCTTAAGCTTTGTGGTTTTGAAAAAGATAAGAAGTTTAACTCCAGACACTTCTTGTCTGTGTAGTGTATTCTTCACTTTCACGTGCTTTCAGCAATGCTTGGATTACAATCTTGGTAGTAAGATAACTTACTTGTACGTCTTGTAACCTACAGTACATTTCACACTTCTTCTTGTGTGTTCTTCTTTGTTTGGCACTGTGTATGTTAATAATGTTAGAACTGTTAAGAACTTCTCTTGGATCTGTGTTTTGCTGATTAGAATGAATATAATGTGAGTAATACAGTCCTGATACAGTGAACTGTTGACTGCGATGATACCTCAAGGACAAAAATAACATTTTGTTCGATGTCCTACTCTGTGCATGATATTTATGACCTATAGAATCCCCACACTTTAAGAAATAAGATTTTGCACAACTCTTGCAGGTTCTCTCTGAGTTTAAACACCAAATGTGAACTTTGAAGTTGGGTTTTTTTACTTGTTTTATTCCTTTTTTTTTTTTCTCTCTAAGTAACACATGAGTAAGGCTTTAGAAATGCAGAGTTAGTTTTCATGGTTTCATCTAGCTGTCTTTCCAGTACAGGAAGCTAACGCATAGAGACATTCTTTACGAAGGGTCCTGTAACCAGATCTCATTTTGAAGGCTCTTTAATGGGGCTCAACAAGAAGTAGGACAGCTCTGTTTTTAATATACCTTTGGAATATAGTGATCATATGAATATAGCTGTGATGAGTTTGTAAAACAGAACTCTTTGGAAAGGAAAATGAAATTTTGAAGTAATTGCTGCCCCCTTATGTAATCTATTGCTTTTCCTACTAATTCAAAATGGAACACTAAAAAAGAAAAAGGAAAAAAAAGGTAGTGCACTTCTGTATATTTGCATATTTTAGCTTCATATTCAACTTCCAGCAAGCTTGTATGAAGAGAAAATACCAGAAATACCAGCATGCTCAATCCATCTCCATCACTGTAACTGATTGTGTCCTAACGTGAGCCAGAAACACTTTGCAAGAGCATGCCAGATTCAAAATGTCCTGCGCTTCTCCCTCCTTTGATTTGGCATCCTCAAATAAAAATGGAAATAAATTATTTATTTAAAAAATAATATAAAATAATCAAAGTCAGGTTTGCATAGCTGCCCTAGGAACACAGGCATTAAATGCAACAAGGAGATGACCAGCTGTAGTTCATCTTTAGTCTTTTCATGCAGTTAGGATAGCAAAGGAACTCAGCTGCAGTTCTATAAAGGTATGAGATTTTGGTTTGACTCCTGTACTTACATTTTGAGTTTTGACTGCATTGTGTCAGAGGCCCTTCAGAAGCTCTGTGGTTAGTGCTTAGGTCTTTTAAGAAGACATAGTAGGATGTAGCTCCAGAAATAGAAGAGGCAATTAAATCTGTATTCAGTAATAATATATTTTCTTAAAGTTCATTTTCCTAAATGAAAGCAACAGCTGTTAAAAAAGGCGATGTTCTTGACCTTTATTATGTGTGCTGAGTCACTGAAGAAAATTACGTTAAGCGTGCAAATAGGATTTTTTCCTTTTTCTCTGTTAAAGTCTTGTATTGGGTTCCTTAAGAACTGCACACTTAGACAAAGACATGCTTGGTGGACTTTTTTCAAGGCCTTTGAATATTAATTTTTGTAAGGCAAACATTTTTTTTCAACACCTTAGCAATGCTACTGTTTCTATTATGCTGCTAAACAAGGCACTTATTGATAAGAAGCTATTTTTTAATAAGGAAGGGAAAAGCTGCTATAAAAAGAAGTGATAGGTTAGAAAAGTTAAAAGTAAATAGATAATAAGAAAAATAAACCTAATCTATAACAAAGACTCTAATCTTCAAGAGTGCTGGTATGTTCCTTCTAATAATTGCAATTTATTTCTGTGTTTCTTTAGAGAAGTGCACAGTGTTGCATGTTGACTCTCCTTGGTCCTTTCTTTTCAGGCCAAATTTGAATCGCTGTTTAGAACATATGACAGAGATATCACGTTTCAGTATTTTAAGAGCTTCAAAAGAGTACGAATAAATTTCAGTAACCCTTTATCTGCGGCGGATGCAAGAGTCCAGCTGCACAAGACAGAGTTCCTTGGAAAGGAAATAAAACTGTATTTTGCTCAGGTATGTCTTTTTGTGATTACCCTTGCAATGTACTAAAGCATAGCTAACTAGTGGTAAACTTCCACAGGTCTCCAGTCATATTAACGAACACTTAATTTTTGGTTTGATTAGGTTGTTCCAAAGCTACCTGAAGCATACTTTGCACTTATCTCTCTTTCTGTGTTGCTTAGATGCCCTTAGGGAAAGGGAGTAGATGATAGTAATCAACACAGTTAAAGATATAACTCCACTGGGTGGGGGAAGCCAAGTGTATTTGGCAGCAGTACACACACAATAAAATGCTCAAATAGTATGTAAGGGAATTTAAAGTGTAGAAGCACATGTTGAGGACTCCTACCTGTTGATCTGGCTCTCACTACTGCAGATCATTTGTACTTCAAGATTGCCTTCAGTGCAGCTCTATGACTAGCTAGCATCTGCTGCTTAAGATGTGGTAATCTGGGTGCTTTTTGGTAGCTGCTACGTATTTTCCTCCATAAATTTAATGGGAAAATTAACCTGTGTGTGTCTGTTTCAGATGTCCCTAGGGACAGTCCTGAAGGAGCCAGTTTATTTATATACCTTCTAGAATTCTCACCACTCTCGCTTGTGGTAATAAGTTTCAACACCATTTGCCTTAAAGCCCATATCCAGCTTCCTCCTACTTCAGTATTTAAGGGCAGATATTTTCTGGTGAAAGTTTTGTAAAACTTCATAATTAGAAGATGCAGATGTGCACACTTCATTGCATGTTCCATCAGATTAAATGGATGTGATGACTTGTCTGTACTTTGTATGCTGGGTCTTTCATAGAGCTCTCTTCAATACTGTTGTTACGTGCTGCCACCTTGAGTGCCTGTTACAGCATAACATCTATCCAAACCTTAAAATTCCTCATTAATAATGAATTCATTGATAATAGTGAAATAGCTTTGCTCTTTTAATGCTTTTTTCAGACTTTACACATCGGAAGCTCGCATCTGGCACCACCAAATCCAGACAAACAGTTTTTGATTTCACCTCCCGCCTCTCCACCTGTTGGTTGGAAGCAAGTAGAAGATGCTACCCCTGTGATTAACTATGACCTTTTATATGCTATCTCCAAGTTAGGACCAGGTAAGCAGGATTAGAAGCACTAACATTTGCAATTTAAAATTAATGTCTAGATTTTTTTTTTGAAATGAATTACTGTCTACCAATTAAATTTGTAGTATCTGAAACAAAGGAAGCTATAAACTTCTTACACGCACTGTAACTCCACAGGATCATTTGAAGGGCCTGGGCCTTAAAAATGCGACGTTTTGTGATTTACAGACAGAGTGAATGTCACTTCAGTAATATATTAGCTTATTCATCAGAGTTTTCAAGAAGAAACTTCCTAAAAATAAAGAGGAAGCTGGGTAGTTGCCCACCTTCTGCAGGGACAGCAAAATCCTGTCTCAGATGAGGATGGTAAAACAGTTAACCATTGTGTAACTCTGTATTTGAATTACCTCTGTTTGCATTCTGAGATAGTTTGTCTCCTACACGTACTGCTATCTCAGCATCATGATGGTCTGAGGCACTAATTTTCTTCTGGAATTAAGAGGAAGAAGTTTCTGCCGCTCCCAACTCCTTGGTATATTCACCTGCTGCAGTTTACTCATTTATTGGAAGCTTTACGATTGCTTCCCCCAGGAAGAAAAATGCTTCCTTTCCACCCTTTCCCTGTCCAAAGTAGAGGAGATGTTAAAATTAACCCTTATTTTTTTACTACTATTTATTTCTAGTGCTATCTCATCAGATGCTTTTCATTTCAACTGTACTGGATGTTGATGCATCAATTTATTAAAAATACATAGCACCACAGATAGGTATCCATATTTTAAACCAAATAGTTGTTAGTTATTTATAATGTTCTACTAAACTAACTCATTTTAAGGATGACTCAGGGATTAATATGATTGCGTTCCTTGATGTCCACTTATATCTCAGTTAAAACAGGCTTCATAATGAGAGTTGGTGCAAATATAATTTCTGAAAATGTTCAACTCTGATTTGACCTGTTCACAACTGTCCTGTTAGGCTTAGGAGAGGGAACAAATGACTATAGTTAGTTTGCATAGTGTCTTTGATACTGCTACTATAGTTATCACTTTACTGTAATATTCTTTATATGTTTGCCTATCAGCTCAGGGAGCACATTTTATTACGTCAGTAGGAGGGAGAGGAAGAGGATGGGAAAGAACTTCTAGTTCCTCATGCATCAACTTTGCTGTAGTAGCTTATGTTTGTCTGTGTAGTAGTTTGGCTGCATGCAGGTGAAATCCACAGTTCCTAATGAAAGTAATATGTGACTCAGACCACAAGGGAATTTTTCTGAACTGTGAAAGTTCATACCCTTGCAGTCTTGTGGAGGGGCAGATATCTGTGCTTATACTGGGATAAAAATTGGGGTGGATTATTGCCATTTTTTAATAACTACAATTTTTTAAATAATATATAAATTATAATGGCAAGAATAATTTATAGGAAAAATATCACAGAAATAAAGGTGTAAAATACTGCCAAAAATCATTTGGTTATCCAGAAGCATATAAACAAAGCATGTGAGTCTGCATATAGTTAGTTATTTGAAACCATCAATCAAGAGTACTTCTGACATCCTAAATTTTATTCTCATGAAATCTGTTTTTGAAACAGAAATCCCATAAGACGATGCTCATTGGAATAAAAGTTGTTTTTGATGAAGCGCTTGGAATAAATAAATAACATTACAGCTTGTTCATCTTATTAACTTTCAGAGCTTGCTTGATGCTTGCTGCTTTCCTTTTAAGTTTTGGCAATACCAGGAAGAAATATATATGTCTTAAATATTTAAAAGTTTGCTAATCTATTTAAAAAAAAAAAAAAGGTTGTTTTTTCCCCTGCAAGTTATGTTATTAGGATGCCTTACAGTAAGCTCACTGGCAGATCTGTGATCCCTTTCTCCATGAGATTTTTCATATATATTGTGAATGTTAAGCTCTTTAGAGCTCTACCTCTTTTTGTCTATGGATCTGTTCTTCTTGCTACTCCCCCCTCCTGTAGTCCGCTGGAAAGCAGAACAGAGACCACTTTAGAGCCTTGGCATGCCACAGCCTGCAGCTTATATTAGCTCTCTCAAACAACTGATCACTGAAGTGGTCTTAAAGTATATTGTTTTCCCCACTGAGAGGTAATGAGTCTCAAGTAACAAGAAAAGAAAATAAGGGGAGCTGATCAGGGAAATGGAGGAAATACATAGTTTGCTCTTTCCCTGATCTAACGTAAGATTAAAAATCTTTAATATCTGTTTAGATTTAACAGCAATTATTTATCTTGTGGCAAAAACAGATTTCGAATCAGCAGTCAGCCAGATTTATATCATAGCACATACACACCGCTTATATTTTATCTCAGTGTTTCACCTTGTACAATGCCTGCTTTCTAGCTCCTTCTTCGTAGAACGCCAGAACAGTATAAGAGCAACAACTCTGTGAGAGGTGGGCGAAAGTGCATCCAGCCTCATTAGGAGTAAAAGCTTTTGGGAGTAAGAAAGATCCTATGGTTTTGTCAACACTGAGGAAATCTGTCTGCATGATACAGTTGATGATTTGTATGCTTTACAATAAAAAAAAAAAAACAAAAAACAAAAAAAAAAAACAAAAAACAGCAACAATCAAACACTCCAGTTAGTCTTATGGCAGCTCATATTGAACACTTTCTTGAATGCCTTGTGTAGCTTCTTACATAAACTCTCTTTTTAAGAGAGGAGCTGAGCACTGTTGCTTTGAAAACAGAACTTAAACACTTCTGGATGGTAAATATGGCAGTTAGTAATGTACCTGTCTGCACCATCTAATGCTCTGTGGCATCAGGATTTTTGTTGTCAATGTATTACTTACACAGGTAACATTTAAAGAACAAGTCCTTTTTAGTTTTAGTCACGTCTTTCGTATCTGTCTATAAAATGGGTTCTTCTTAACTAGTTTTGTTAATTTTCCAACTTTCAGGAGAAAAGTATGAGCTACATGCTGCCACTGACACTACCCCTAGTGTTGTTGTCCACGTATGTGAGAGCGACCAGGAAAACGACGTGGAAGAAGAAATAAAGAAACCCAAACCAAAAATTATTCAAACAAGAAGGCCAGATTATACTCCTTCCCATTTAAGCTGAACTGCTATGAGTTTTCAAGGGTTACAAGTAGGCATATTCAAGGGAAACATTTACTGTGAAAACAGCAGGTCACAGGTTTGGTGGCAACAGCAGCAGCTGTAGTAGGAGAAATTCCAATGTAAGTTTGCTCTGAAAAAAATAAAGGAAGTTTCATCCTTATTTTTTGATGCTGCAGGTTGATAGATACTATGAATGTGTTCCCAGATCTCTGGGAATGAAGGATAGGCAGAAGATGACATTTTGAGACCTAATAAGACAGACTTTGGGTTTATTTTGGGGGGGGGGGGGTACTGTAGGCTTTTACGTTATAAAGCAACTGGGGCAAGATTTCTTTGTTCTGTCTCACATAAATCCTCAAACTAATAGGCTAGTCGTTGTGTGGTGTACATAGCGATAACAGAGGTGGTTTTAAAGATAAAATATTTGGAATTGTAAATCTTTTTCATATAATAGATTTTGTGCATGTGTATTCTTGGTCTTCTAAAGTAACTTTGAATTATTTTCTATAGTTTCTCACATGCTTTTGGAGATCTGGGAAATTGTTCAAAGTATTTATTATCTCAGCATCCCAGACTTAATACTAGATGTGTATATACTTATATATTTATATTTGTTTATATCGGCACTCATATTTCAGCAGGCATACAGTTTATTTGGCACCCTACTTTGGTGCTATGTAACTTGTGCTTTTAAAATTTTACTCTTTTAACTGCCTATATAGGATTTTGTCTGGCAAAGTTGTAGAAAAAATGTGCAATAGGGAAGTTGTTTAAATAAGTCAATTTAAAATTATTTAAGTTTAAATGCTTTATATCTTCAATAATATTTCTTCAGTAACTTTAATTTTCTCATTTGGATTAAAGAAAAGTATTCTGAAATGTATAAGTAAAGCTAATGTTGTGTGTTCACAGCAATGTACATTTTTAGTGGAAAGAAAGATAACGAAGAGAATGAGAATGTTATTCAGTGAGCAAATCTGCATTGTTGAAACAAAGATGTAACAGAGATTGAAAAATTGCACACAGTGTGTAGAACAGCAAAGAGAGATGGAGTGCCTTTTCCTCATTCATTCCTGATGTGAACTGTTCTACAAGCTGCACACTTGTATCTTTTTCTACTGGCTTTGTACGTCCATAAGTATATACTTTCTTAGCTTTGCTTCTAAAATGAGCTGGTATTTAGAAATGCTTAATGCCAAGTAATGATGCATATTTAAGTATTGGGTATACGTGGGAAAAGCTTTAGGTTTTTTTTTTAATATATTAGTGTTTAAAAACCGTAGCTCATGACATACAAGTATGGCAAAAGATGGCAGAAGTGTACTTTCTTATTTGTTTTTTTTTTAAAATGGAAATCTTCACTTTGATGCAAGTGTGTTTTTTTTTTAAGAGATAGTAGCTGCTGCCTGTGGGAAAATATCACTGAGCATTTTTAGAAAGGGGATGTTTGAAGCTTTTCAAGATGTTTCCAGAAATCAGAGCTGTTTGCTTTTGTGTTGGTTCACTTTTGCCATTCTTGATCTGAGGATGACTTTTGTAGCTGGAGTTAATGTAAAGAAACCAATTCTGTGCCATTTGAAGCAAACAGACTTAAATGCCCGGGTTCACACCTTGTTTTTTAAATAAAATATTAGTGAAGCAAGTTGTGCAACAAAGCCATTCCAAGCTGTGGTGCAGTGTGTGAGTGGTTTACTGAAGGTCTGTCATGCTAAGCAAAATAGAGACTGATATCCTGTGACCAAAGAGAACAGGAGTATTTTAAAGGTCATTTACTTATGACCTTGTTCTGTTTCAGTTTACAGGGCATACCAAGCACTGACAATTGGTGTCTATCTTGGACCTAACTTAAGTGGCACTCTCTCCAAGTTAAGGTGCTTAAGGTTATTTGCCTTATTAATGTGCAACAATCAGCTAAATACATCTACTGCTTCTTAACACCCCAAAATAAATAAAATGGAGAGAAATCTTGTTAGTTTGCCACTTTAAGCCTTTCCAAGAATTTTTCCATGTTTCTCAAATTGCTTCTGGACTTCAGTGTTTTACTTCATACAACTTGAAATTGTTGAAATATGTCTGTTTGGTCATTTTTCTGTTCATGATTACCAGTCAAACTGTAAGTTTTGCATTAGCGGCTTAGTTTCTGTTCTGCTTCCTGGCAACCCAAAGAAAGCAGTGCTAATACTCAATTTAAAATAAAGGATGTTAAAGAAATACTGATATGATCTTCCCAGTTTATTACGCTGGTGTCTGCCTAATAAAGGTGGACACCGGAAAAACCATGGATGGAAGACTTGGGATGGCTGCAGTGTATTCTCCTTCTGATTGTAACTGTAAACAAAGATGGTGAGACAGTGATCTGCCTGTCTTTTCTGGTTGTATATCTTGGCCTGTGCCACCTTCTGTTATCATTACTACAATATATTGCGTGCCCTGTTTTTTAAAAAAATATATCAAAAAACTGTTCAAATGAATGCTTAATTGGTATTTTATACAGTTGTATAATATGGGGCATATTTAAATTAAAATATTTTGTTGTCTTCTTGTAATGTTGTGGTATTTGTACATGAAACTATTCAAAGATTTTTGCACCACAGTCTGAACTTTAGGCTTCTGAACACTGCTGATTTGAATAAGTAAGAATTGAGAAGAATATTGTTCCAGGTCACATCCTTATCACCTAAATTAATTTATGTAGAGAGAAAGACTTCCCAACCTTCTGCTTAAGTGGCTTACATGATCTTAATGCAAGTATGAGAATCTACTAATAAATAGTCCAAAATATTTCAGTTAAAAACTGATTCTTCTGTGTCAGAAGTTGATGTACTTCTTAATAACAGTATCGGCACTTTGCCATTCTGTTATATCTTTGCTAGTTTTCTTCCACAGCACGAATAATTCTATTTTTAAAGCTCTTGGAGTATGAAAATGTCAGCATTTCTATGGCTTTATCCAGTAATGAAGTGTGTTGAGTTGCAAAGCATATGAAAGAATGTTCAGAAAGTTTTACTCCTTAGTATGGAAGAAATCCTCTCATGGCAGAAAGGAGTTATTGATATTAATACTCATCATTCTTCTCAATACTTAGGACTAAGAAGTATTGATATTTGTAATAAATTGCCCTATGCACAAAAGCTATTTGAAATAGTGAAGTTTTCCTGTTCATCACTAGGCAGACCCATCCAAGGCAATTCCTGTGCAGAGTAACCAGAATAACTTGATCCTTACGTGACCTAATAAAAAAAAAAAAAAGGTAAGTTGTTCCACAATTTCAAACAATAGCAGTTTCAACAGAGCCATGAGCCATTCTGCTTTACCTGGAGTACCTAGTTTCTTCTTTTTGATGTATTGTTCACAGTTTTATTATTTGCATTCTGCATAAGGATCAGATCTTGGAAGATATCACCTGCTGTCATTTTGGAAGTCTGGTTAATTTAGTGATACGCAGTGCTACCATTGGGTTATGTGTTTGTGCATGCATTACTACATTAATGACCTTATCAAGGTGAATTCAACAGTATGTAAGACGAAAGCTTGTTTCTAATCAGGGCGTTGTTTTTCAGAGCAGCAACAAGTGTAGTAACTTTGATATTTAAAATACTGGACAAGTGTATTAGCTGTTCTTGTGTAGTCCAGACTTGTCAAGGGTGGGGAAGCAACATTCTCATAACATTTTAACAGTTAACTGCATGGATTTTGCTCTAAGCATAATCACCTGCCTAGTCAAGTTTGGTTGTGTCAATCTAGAAAGAATGCCTTTGGGAAGACAAGTTCTTTGAATTGAGATGGTGATTTGTGTCTATAAAGCTTGTTTTCTTGTTGCGATATGTCCAGAACCCTCCCCCACTAATAAACGTGAAGCGATAGCAAGGGTTGCTAGACTTGTATTCTAGGCATGGACTAAGTTCAGAAATTCACTCATTAGACTTAGCTGTTGGGTTTCCTCTATCATCTTTTTCTTTTATGCTGGATTATGTCCAACACATTCTAGAAATATTTTGCAGAAAACTTACACCTACTTAATACGTTTAATAATTCCTGTTTGCACATCTAAAAACAAAATTACAGAACAACTGATAATATACAACCAATAACAACAAAGATAAGACATGCTCAAGACATCCCTGGGACACTGTACCCTACGTTGGTAAAGCAAGACCAAAAAGGTGACTCAGTTGATCAGCAGTCAGTACAATGGATGTGGCAAGACTGGATTCATCTTCTCTGACAGAATTTCCATTGATAAAGCAGTGGCTAACTCACTTGAAACCTTTTGTCACTCACCTAATCTGTGTTTATGTACCTACATTTGCAGCGTCTCTGTCATCTTCCTTCCTTTTTCTTTTTGAGTAACTAGCAATTTTTTTTTAATATTGTGCACTCTGAAATATGAAAGAAGAAGGTGAAGAGAGAAGCTCGAAGTAGTAGCACTTCATTGCTTCTGCCAGTTGTGTTGTCACACATTTGGTTCTGGATTTTCTCCCTCTGAAAGACCAGCCCAAGAAGCTGCAGTTCTTTCTAACATCTTCTGTTCCCACTCGTGTCCCTCTTGCTTACCATGATGTTCCATACATTTCCAAAACATTGAGAGTCTCTGGGCCATAGAAGGGCTTCCTAGGTTTTCTTTCTCTTATCAAGGAATAGGCACAGCTCAGTGTCCATGGCTTCAGAACTTCACCACAGGGCTTCATAAGAGTTTTTACAAAGGTCTTGTCTTTTGGCAGCTTAGCAGCTGGGAACATCAATAGGAAAATTTTCATTGTTCTTCAGTTTGCTGCTGCTTTTACTATCAACTTTTGAGTCTGTTAATAGTAAATTACATATTTTAAGTGATTATGAAGGCGTTTTTAGCTTGCAAATGGTAGCCTCAGTCCTTTTCATAGTGTGATATATATATTTTTTATTTGTAGTTCTGTTTAGTCTGAAGTATTTCTTCCACTATACCTCTTTTTTGTCTTTCTTCCCACATATTTGAGTTTGCTGTGTACCATCTACCAATCAGAGCCTTTGTCTCCTTGGAATTTATTTCTGACTTTGTGTGCACCTGCCTTCATTTTGAATGTGTGCATATTTTCTTGCCACTGATATGTGCCAGGAACTTGTTTTATTTTCAGTTTCAATACTAGCATATCTCAGTTGCATGAACTTTTCCTATATTCACCTATCACCCAAGATGTCTTGCCTTTGTTAATCCCAGTGAAACTGCATCTGCCTTTCTATTTGCTTTGTGTTGCGCATCCATCACTGTCGTTTACATGTTTAACCTTCATTTCTTTTACAAATTGTTGTACTCTGTTCTAGTTCTGCTCATCTGTAACACTGGCCAAGCTGTAATCAATTCCCTGTTATCACAGAGTGTATTGTGATATCTTCAATAAACACGCAGGCCTTGGATCAAATCAGATTCCCATGGGTGCTGCCATTGTCCAAATCTCTGGAAATGTTGAAGTTGTTTATCCTACCCTGATTGTTGCTTTCCACTCTCCCTTACTTTATAAACTTATTTCCCCGGGGTCTCAAGATCTTTATAACCTTGTATTTAATAGCTGGGAGAAGGGTGGGCACAGACTAGCGTGATCAGAGACTTAGAGCATAAATTTAGTTCCAATGAATTGGAAGAGGTACATGGATGTGCCCAATAGGTGGAGCTAAATATCAAGTGATGCCGTTAAATAGTACCAGATAAAAATAAAATCTCAACCTACCGACTTCTGTATCTGTTACACTCTTCATGCTTTATAACCCATAGAAAACAAACAGTGCACACTGAGGATGTCATATATCACGGCAAGATTGCTTCCCGTACTTGAGTAACTGTGCATCTCTATATGGGTATCCCTGTGTGCAAGTAAGCACGCATACTGTAAAATGTGATTAATCCAGGTGATAAAGCACTTTGTGCAAGGACTGTACATGCTGGGGTGAAGCAGCTCATGGAGAGAAGCTTTTCCTGGCGGGGAAGGAGAGTAGAAATAATCACTGCAATGCTCACTTAATGGGAAAAATAAGGTATGAAATGCTAGCATGCACTGCAGGCTTGTAGAGATGGTTAAAGCTTTTACCTTTGTATCCAGCTACTTTTCATTGTAAAAGGTGAAATTCAAATACTGTTTTATATATAACACGTGTTGCTAATTCACAGGGTGTATTTGACTTAGACAAGCTCATCCAAAAGCATTTCTCAATGTGAGTTACTTCCAAACTAATGCAAAGAGCAGTAGCTACATCAAGTGCTTTTAACAGCGTCATGGGAATATTTTATTATTGTTATTGTTGGCCTTTACTAGTTTTGGAGCTGTGTGGTGTTTGTTTGGGCCACTGTTATGGGAAGTAAACTAATGATCAATTTATTGATTTTATGAAGGCTGCAAAAAATATATGGTTTGACATAAAAAACAGTTACACAGCCTAGCCCTTTATACCTCTTGTTTTCCACTCATAAGGTTTTGCCTGTACTGGAATAGGGAATTTGATCCTGCTGGCCTTGTGTGGCTTGAAGCTGCAAGAAGTGACTGAAATGGTTCAGGTTCTGAAGTATTTCTGTGTAGTAAGCCAGGGGGGTTCATTGGTTTATAGTTGTTACCCCTTGCTCAGTGAGGACAAACAGATCAGCAGTCTGCCAGCATCGAACCGAACCAAACCTCTGTACATAGCACATCTGTTTCTCTAGAAAGTGACAGGTCCTTCAGTGTTTTTAGTGTATTCCTCGTGTCCCTCTATGTCCTGTTCAAATGTTTCTAAAAATGCTGTTTCTGATCTCATGAGTCTTGCAGATGTGGGCAGACAGTGATCTAAAGGCTGCAAGGAAACCTTTGTTTAGCCAAGTAATTACTTCTCAAAGTTGCCTTTTAAATGACTAGTGTGTACTTCGTACCTCATTCAAAGGTATGAAGAGCGTGCAAAGAGAATATACATGCTACTATATCTGTCCTGAGAGGGAAATGCAGTATCTTCCTTGTTCTGATAGTGAAGGTCAAGCCTATTGCATGCCATAACATGCATTATTCTGGCTGAAGGCAAATGGACTCATTTGTGATGAAGGACACTTGGAAGGAGTTCTATTTTTGTAAAGGAAAAAAAAAACCCAACGCTGCGGGGAAAAGGCTTGCCTGTGATTGCTTTTCCATTCTGTGTAAGCTGGCTCTTTCTGAAACCGAGTAGCTGCCCAAGCTGTCTTCAGATGCACTTCTTAGATCTAGTGGAGCTACAAAGACTGAAAGTGTCATGCTAGTATCTCCTCAGCCGTGCACTATAGTTCACTTAAAGAGATGAAAAAGCTTTTCCAAGAAGGTTTTTGTATGCTGAAGTCCATTGCTCCAGATGTTATTTTTTCATGAGATTTTCCGTGTTGAGATTTTAAAGAAGAGCAGATAACAGTGAGCCTGAAGAAGGTTGGCCAAGGCTCAAGCATCTTGGGTTATGCGCTGGCATCTGTCCATCTCCCACTTCTGCCTGTGTCCTAAGCAGCATGGCCAGCACCAGCCACAGTTGTTTCTCTTGGTCATAAGAGCACTACCGCAGTTTGGAGTAAAGCCTACATGAAATCATTAGGGAAGGAGAAGCAAAAGAGGTTCCTGAAGCTCAGTTGAGGAGTCTGGGTACAAGGAGAGCTTGACCTGAGCATCAGAGCTCCGACTTACTCTCCTTCTGTTCCTCAGTGCCCTGACTTATGCCTCCACGCAGGATGCAGCAGTCCTCCAGGTTCTTCATACCCACTGGCACCGTACAATGTTCCCACAGAGACTGTCATTCTGAACCTTTTTGTGATAGCTGATTCCAGCTGGCACAAGCACATGTCTCTGTCCTCTTCTAAAGCACGTACTCCACAGCACCAGCTCCAGCATGCAACACCAAGTACCTCTCGGCTCCCTACCCTCCGCCTCATTTTTGAGCTTTCCAGAGAGCAAGCCTTCACTTCTTATGCTCCAGTAGGATGTCTGTAATTCACTGACCTTGCTTCACCACTTGAACATGAGTAAAGTGGACAGGTCTCATTACCTTACCAGCCATCATGCTGATAAGCATCTATTTTTCAAGGTACAGCCATGGTATTCTTGTAAAAAGTACAAGCAAATGACATTTCTTAGCTTGTTTTTAAAGTTAAGGACTTGAGCATTGTACCGGATCTTTTCACGTTTTGCAGAGAAGATAATTCAGTCTGAAAACAGGTACACGTATGTGCATGTTTTGTTTGGTTCAGCTGGGCCTGTCTGAAGGACTGGATCAGAGAGTGCTGCACATGAGAAAATGTGCTTAAATTACAGCATGCTCACCGTAGGCAGGGGAAAGCTAACCGGTTTATGCTGAAGGACCAATAGAGTGAGTGGAGACCTTAGACACCTTGAGGAGAGGTGAGATGATGACTTCAGGCTCGTGAAAATAAAGTAGCTTATGCTGTGTGAAGTCTGCAAGAAAAGAGAAGGAGCTGCTGCACCTGACAGCATGGTCTTGGATTCATTTGGGTGAGTCACGGCAAGGTATCGAGTTTGAAGTCTCAGCTGTACGAAATGATACCCCGAGCAATTTCATGTATAACCCCAAGTTCCGTAGGTATCTCTGTGTACTCTCTCCTTCTAGGGCAATATTACAGAACAGAAACTTTGACATAACCTTAATTATAGGCTAGTGCTGTTATAATAGTGCTCCTGTAGGTAGGTCAAAAAGCTTCCCGAGCATGGTACCTTGTTCCAGTAAGCGTTTGCTGAGGAGCGGTTCTAATGGAAAGCTGCTGATTAAGCAGTGTTTCAGCAGCTAGGATTTTTACATGAGATAAAAAAGAAGGTAAATTACATTACGCTGTTAATCTCTCTGCCAAATTGTGCTGTGTGGGAGAAATATTTAACAAGAACTTTCCATGCTTTGTCAGTCTACGGAATCATTCAGGAAAAGAATAGTACTGTGCTTGGGGGAGTGTTGTGTTGGTTAGTAGTAAATACCCAATTCTTCTCCATAGAGCATGTCAATGGACTAACTCATCCACATGTCCTGTAACTTCTCTCTGTTCCCAAAGGTTTCCAAAACTGTACTGCTTAGTACTTGATCTCTCTGCCCTTGTCTACATTTTAGGCCCAATTGCCAGAGCCATTTGGGACTCATTTTGCATATACCCAGTCCCTATGTCAGGGAATATCAGTAACAAAGAAGCAAAGTGTCACTGTGTTTTTTTAGGGACGTTGCTCATTGGGATTCTTAAGAGCTGTGGGAGGTGTGTGGGCTGTGTGAAGGAGGAAAGAAGAACTGCTGAGATTAAAAGCTGTGATTAATTGTTGTTCACAATGACGCATGTGCTTTGCAAACACCAGGCTCAAGGAGGTCTCTGCCTCGAGCAGCTTTGAGCTACAGTGTGAGCAGAGAGGATTGGACACCCGAGTGAGAGGAGATACAGAGGAAGCCAAGAAGAATAGGTCATTGAGCACAAGTAAAGTGTTGGTAGAAGTGGCCCCAGTCTGTGCACCGGCTCTGACTTACCCAGTGTGCAGGAAGCTCTTGAAGCTATTTAAGAAACACTTAAGAAAGAAGTCTACTGGAAATCAAGGGACGCAGAGTATATCTTAAACACTTGAGTAGAGGCCTGCTGTGAATGATACCAAACCTAGCGGTGCTGGTTTGGGCTTCC
The DNA here is from genome assembly GCA_024606505.1 of Aquila spilogaster. NCBI lineage: Eukaryota > Metazoa > Chordata > Aves > Accipitriformes > Accipitridae > Aquila > Aquila spilogaster. Next base: position 16,133 of record JANHGO010006773.1, read on the forward strand.
TTGAGGGAGTGATGGCAATGCTGACTTTCTTCCAGGCTGAGGGTATATTTGCCATATAGGTAGCAGTTGGGACAGCTCTCAGTCACAGGACAAGTGCTAAGCTAGAGGGCACACAACAGCAATGGCAGTAAAAAGCACATGTGCGTCTTCATGGTGGTGTGGAGGATAGGGCATTTGTAGCCTCTTCATGAGCCCTTGTCTAGTATCTATCGTGTTAATGAACGGAGCTTCTGGTAAGGCCTCTCCTAGTTACACCTTTAAAAGTTTTTTTTTTCAGATTCAGACTCCAGTTTAAAAGATGGATCCTATTCTAATGTGCATTTGAATAAGTCTTGGCTTGAATTTCTTATACCCTTGGGTAGATGAGAGTTGATCTAAGCCCCATCGTTGTGCCACTGGGCTGCGTGAGGAGGTAGAAGCAGCAAAAAGCACAGCCAAGGCTGTGGGTGCCAGAGCCTTTGTCTCCTCTGCAGTGGGTGCCTTCATCTGGTCAGCTAAGTCACGCGGCACTGCTTGTGCATCTAAATAGATGCTGACTGCTGGCAGAAAAGGAAATGCAATGAAGAGGAGAATTTGCTCTGTTGCCCACGGGGTTGCTCATTGTACCAGGGGTGCTGTTACCTGGGGTGAAGGGAATGAGAAGGTTGCCGTTTTGCAGTCATTAATCAAACCTTTCAGCACCGGTCGGCTTAAAAACAAGTGCTTCCTCAGCTGACGCTGCAAAATCTCTGAGCCTGACTCTGGAAATGGCAGGCTTCTGCCAATGACACCACAGCTTGGCTGGCGATGAGGCTGCCTGGTATCTGCAGATGCTAGCTGTTTTGCTTCCAGACTTCTCAATTTCCCTGTGCTCCACTTGATTACACAATGCCAGATGGTGCAGCGAATTCTGCACCAACGCCACAAATAAACTCCACAAAGAGGGCTGCAGACGGGAACCACATGGGGAATTAAGGCAGCAGATAGTCTTGAGGTCTGGCCAGGTGTGTGGAACGCACAAGAGAAGATGATAAATAATAGGCAGATGCGAGAGAGATGCCTGCAGTGCCTCTAATGAGGACAAAGAGAGAAAGGGCCTTCTCTTTATCAGTGACCAGAAAGTTGGCGTGGAGCTGCGAGGCAAAAGAAGGGAAAGAAATGCGAGTGAAAAATGTCCTGCCTTCCTGCAATGCTTCTATCACTTTGGGGGATTATTTTTGAGTTCCAAAAATCCAGCTGTGGAGTGCGTATCTGTAGGAAAGCAAATTTCCTTCGCTCTGTGCTTTGGGTAATGGTTTTAAATGACTATTGTAGGTAAAAATGATATTTGGCTGTGCTGAATCTTTTAAACTGCTTTTTAAAAGTAGAAAATATCAGATGATGTCTTGATGTGCATATGAGGTGGGTTCATAGAGCACCAAATTATTTTCACGCTCTGTGCCCCAGCCTGTCCATCGGAGCAGTAATATTTCTAGGGTATTACCAGAGCATCATAAACGCACTAGAAATTTGCCTGCATTAAACACCTCAGCTCATCTGCTGTTGAATCACATCAGCACCGGCTTTCATGGCGACACAGTTAGCCAGCTCCTTCTTAGCTCAGCCTTTACATTTGGGTGAAGTCCAAACCTGTCAGTGTGGGAGCCTCCTGTGATCCTTCCCTTTACCAGCAAATCAGATGCCCGTGTTGTACATGGGACTTGGAACTGATGATTCCTATGGGTCCCTTCCAACTGGGGATGTCCTATGATTTTGTGATTCTATTTGTTCTTCAGCAACTCAAATGGTCAGGGCTAGATCCATGGAATTTATCCATCTGGTTTTTGGCTGGAGTGTCCTGGCTGCCAGGCCAAGGAGGGTACTGCAAGCATCTTAATGGGAATCACCCCTTTTCTTTGTTTCTTATTTTCTTCTCCTTACAATTATTTGTCATTACAGAAAATGAAGCAGAAGAGATGTCCCTGTGCATGGGCAACCACAGCAAGTGGTGATAGAGGCAGGCCTGAAGTCCTTTTGCACCAAATGACATACTTCTATTAGAGCATTATAAGGGCAGGCTGCCCAGAGAGGCAGTGGATGCCCCATCCCTGTGGGCACTCAAGGTCAGGCTGGATGGGGATCTGAGCACCTGATGCAGCTGTGGGTGTCCCGGCTCATTGCAGGGGAGTTGGACCAGATGGCTTTTAAGGGCCCCTTCCAACTCAAATGATTCTACGATTTCCATTGTTTTAGCATTAGTTAACAGGAGTGCTATCAAACAAACTGAAGCACGGGGGGACTTTTATTTTGTTGGCCAGGCTCTGGGTGAGGGGGCTGTCCATATGGCAGCTGGCACAGGCACCCGGCCCTGGGGTTTAGAAAAAAAGAAAATGCAATTTTTAATATTTTGCAGACAACTGGATTGGTTCATGCAAGTTTGAGTTAAAAGGCCCTTCTTGTTTGGAGGTACTCCAATACCTAGCGCCCGGCCTGGTGTTCCTCTTCTATAAATAAAGCCAAAGGATCGTGTCTGTCCACAAAGTTTGCCCATGCAGTGTTTCATTGCTTGGCTGTAGCTGTTGCCCATGACCTTTATTCCAGTGGGAGTCATGCCTACCAGCAGCAAGATATGCTGAATGCAGCAAATCATAAATGGAATCCATATACACATCTGCACTTCAAATGAACTTTTATAACCTGTAAAATTTAATGATGGCCATACAGAAGAAAGGAAACCTTTAAACAGGCGGGCGGAGTCACATGAAGGTGCTGCAACAGAATAGCAGCAGCTCGTGGCAGCCAACGCACCCGGCCCAGGGTGGGAGATAGCATGGGTGAGGTCCTTTCACCGCCACCCGCCTCCTCCAGCAAGGAGCAGTTATTGCAAGTGGAGCATCTGTAGCTCCATCAGTGTGTATTACATCTTAGCACCTCTACAGTTGCCCCAAGCTGATGACCTAAGACCAATTTATTCCTTGGTCCCTCTGAGCACTTGGTGCTGAAGCATTCATCAAGAGCATATGTATCTTGGTTTGTTTTCCATTGGCCAGGTATGAGTTTGCTCTGTTATCTTCACCAGGAGGGACAGGATCAACTTGGGTTTTGTTTCTTGACGGCTTGAAGCGATTTTGATGCCCCGAGTCATTCACTGGTGTGACACAGCAGCATTCAGACTTCAAGCACCTGTTGGTTTAATCAGGTGGGTGAGATGAAAAGAAAACAAGCCATGGGAAGATTTTTCTCTTCTATGGAAACCTGAAGGAGTTAATTTGAACTGGAGACGAAGTGTTAAGATGATATCAATTGTGATGGAGCGAATGAAGGTATTGTTTTCACGCTGCTGCTTTGTCATGGAAAGCTCTACTTTAAGGCATTCTTTTCTCTTTGATGCTGTCTCATCTCCAAAATTAAGTCATGGCTGTCAATGCGTTTAATTTATTTGCCATCAGAAGCATTATTACTTTCTGTGAAGGATGAGAAACACTGAAGATATTAATCAGCTTTGCTTGAGCAGAGCGGAGTGGAGGAGAGTTACAAACAATTGGTACCTTCTATGGAAAGGTTGCAGGCATTCACCCACCTCCCAGCCTTCCACTGCCCCACGGTGAAAGCCTTGGTCATAGGGACCTGTTGTCAGGATATCTGGATGGGCTCTCTGAGCCATGGGGATCCCCAAGACCTGCTGCTGCTAGGATGCCTCTGGCCTCCTGGGGGTTTTGCTTTGGTTGCTCATCAGTGGACCATTGAGGAAATCATCACAGAATCATAGAATGGCTTGAGTTGGAAAGGACTTTAAAGATCACCGAGCTCCAACCCCCTGCCACGGGCAGGGCTGCCACACACCAGATCAGGCTGCCCAGGGGTGACTGGCATGGTGTAGGAAGGGACAGAAGCTCAGACAGCTGAGGACTCAACATGCAGTGCTCCACAAAGCTCAAACCAAGCACTTCGGGTTCAGGAAAAGTGCCTAGGACTAAGGTGTCAAAATATCTGAGAGGTTTCCTGAGGTCCTCACTGACCAAGGTGTCCGTATGGCATTTGCAGGAAGTGAATCACTGGTGGTTATAACTTCTGAGCAAACGAGAACCTCGCTTATTTATTTTTTAAACCATTTGAGATAGAAGAGGACACTAACCGGAGCTTTTTGACATGAGTATAGCTGCTCTTAGCACCAGAAAAAAAACATCCTCTTGGTGAGATCTACTGGAAACTATTTGGATGGTACATTTGTTGCATTGATACAGTTTGAGTAATGGATACTGTTTGGAAACAAAACTTTCCAAATGAAAGGAATAATGTACTATATCTGGTGCAGGAGCTGAACAACAGGAATTCACATTTTCCATTTCCTGGTGTGGAATAAACAAAGTAGGCTTAAAATTAGTAAATCAGTTAGTCACTGTACTATGAATGGCATGGTCGAGCAATACCACTGCTCAAGGAAAATGTTTTTAGAATTACATCCAGTTTTCTAAATAAACCGGGCCTGCTGCTCGGCACGAGGGTCTCACCTTGGTGTGATGGAGTGTATGGCAGCTCACATTTGAGCATCTTTGTGTGTGTGACTCTGAAATTTCATTTTTAGCTTCCAGCTTTTCACTTAATGGCAGTGCATTCTCTGGGGACATTTACTTTCCAATGATATGAATGCATGTGTTCAATGGGGAATGTGTCATGAATTCCAGCCATTTCAGAATCATAGAAGAGAAGCACAGAATCATTAAGGTTGGAGAACACCTCTAAGACCACCAAGTCCAACCATCAGCCCACCCCCACCAGGCCCACTGACCACGTCCCTCAGTGCCAGATCCACACGGCTCTTGAACAC